>CM073774.1:36421903-36562015 GCA_037158775.1 Hetaerina titia
CCTCCTGCTTCAGCGACCACGTTTCCGCGCCGTACATAGCTACGCTCCATATCAGAGTTTTTACGAGTCTTGTCTTAACATCCCTACTCAACGTCCCCGTCATCAACTCCCTCCTCTTTGAGAAAGCCTCCTTGCCTAGCGCAATTCTTCTCCTTACGTCCCTACCACTTTGACCGTGTTGGTCCAATACACTTCCGAGATATGTAAACTGCTCTACCTGCTCTATTCTTTCCCCGCCTATTTTAATATTTAGCTTAGCCTTTTTCTTTCTAGAAAATCGCATAACCTTTGTTTTATTAATATTGATTCTCATCCCATATTTATCGCACTGAACCTCCAATTCACTCAACAATGCTTGCAACCCCTTGGCTGACTGAGCAACTAATGCTTGGTCATCAGCAAACCTAACCGATTTTACGAATTCCCCTCCGACTTTCATTCCTACCTCCAGTTCTTCCCATGCCTCTCTAATCATTTCCTCTACATATACGTTGAACAGTACGGGTGACAATGGGCAACCCTGCCTTACACCTCTTCCTAACACTGCCCATCCGGACTCTCCGTTCCCCACTCGCACCTGAGCAGTCTGAGACATGTACAGGTTGCGGATCAGTCTCCTGTCCCCTCCATTCCATTCCTATTTTCTGCAATACACGCATTAATTTTACCCAATTCACTCTATCAAACGCTTTTTCGAAATCTACAAAACAGGCAAAAACGTCCTGATTGTATTCTATATTCCTCTCGACTAGTGATCTCATTACTGCAATGGCATCACGCGTACCTCTGCCTTTCCTGAACCCAAACTGATCATCCCCTAAGTAATCATTTGCCTTACTCTCTATCCTTTTGTTGATGATCCTGAGAATAACTTTAGCTGCGTGGGATATCAAACTTATTGTTCTGTAATCCTCACATGACGAAGCCTTTGCCTTTTTTGGAATAGGAACTAACACCGATCTCACAAAATCTTCCGGCCAGATTCCTTCCTCATAGATACTACGAATCAGTCCATATATGGCCTTCTTCCCACCTTTCCCTAACCATTTCAACATTTCTACAGGAATATTGTCCACCCCCACAGCCTTGTTTGCTTTCATCTCCTTTAATGCCCTTTCTATTTCATCGTCGAGTATGCCTGGACCTAAGCTATCTTCTTCTACGTCATGTTCCTTTTCTATGTCTAACCTTGTCGGCCTAAGTTCTTTACCATACAGTGTTTCTATATATTCCTTCCATCTCTCTTGGATTTTTCCTGGTTCAACTATTATCTTACCCCACTTATCTTTAACTGTTAGCACAGATCTTGCCTTCTTACTTCCCGATAATAACTTAACCTTGCTGTATAGAGCACCAATTTCACCCTTCTTCTGTAAACTTTCCATATCCTCGCATTGCGTTTTCCACCATTCTTCTTTCGCTTTATTTTTGGCCCTTCTCAATTTATTGTTTAACTCTTTGTACTTCATTTTGCCTAACTCTGTGTTTACATTTTTCCATCTTCTTCTCTCGTCCATCTTTGCAATCATCTCATCCGTTACCCATGGTTTCCTTATCCTTTTCCCATTAACGGTTCCTATAGTGTCTTTAGCGGCTTCCAATATCCCTTTCTTGATACATTCCCATTTTTCTTCGATAGCACTCAGTTCTTTACCGTCATCCATCATTTTCTCTACAGCCTCCTGATACTCCTTCTTCGTTAATTCATTTACTGCTTCTAAATTCCATTTTTTAACCCGCCGCCCTTGCCTTATCTTCTTGAAACGAACATTACATTTCATAACAACTAAATTGTGGTCAGAGTCCGCGTCCGCTCCTGGGAAACTGTGCGAATTTATCACACTGTTCCTAAACCTGTGCCTAACCATAATATAATCTAACTGATACCTTTCTGAGTCACCTGGCATTTTCCATGTATACCTACGCCTTTTGTGGTGTCTAAACCATGTGTTGGTGATGACTAACCCCTGTCTCCTGCAGAATTCAATTGCTTTCTCTCCGCGTTTATTCCTCGTGCCTAACCCATAGTCCCCCACCTCACCACCATCTCTTCCTTCGCCTACCGTCGCATTCCAATCCCCCATCACTATTAAATGTTTCCCTGCAGGGACACTCGCGATGATATCCTCTAACTCATCATACATCCTATCGACTTCTTCCTCCTTGTGGTTGCTCGGTGGCATGTATACCTGAATAATGACCAAGTTCGTCGGCTCTGCTTTAATCTCTACGAGTAAAATTCTATCTGTCGCTTGCTCTATGTTGACTACGCTTCTTCCTACCCCTTTATTTAAAATTACCGCAACCCCTCGTTGGCTCTCGTCCCCGCCGCTGTATATTACTCTATAATTGTCACTCCAGTAATCCCCGCTATCCTTCCATCTCACCTCGCAGAGGCCTAAAACATCTATGTTACCTCTTTCCATCTCTCGCTTAATATTTTCTAATTTGCCTCTCCTCAACATTGTCCTGACGTTCCAGGTTCCTATTCTTACTACTTTCGCCTTCTTTTGAGTCTTCTGTCCTGCTGAAGTTATTTCTTCCCTGCAAGGGTTTCGTGGGATGACGACCGCGGAAGCCTTGCCTCTCCTGCTGCCGGGCACGACACACGGCCTCTTGGGCCGAGTCCCGTAGTTGCCAGGACTCATATTATCTATAGTGCCCATCATAATATTCTTGGGAATCATAATTGAGGTGGTTTCCCGTTGCCTTCCTCAATACTGTTTTTAACGTGACACCATCACTTAATGGCCGCCCCACTGGGGTCAGACGCCATTGCAGCCGCCTCACTGAGGAACAGACGCTGCGTGGACTACCTTTCGTCTGGCTCCTAACCTTCGACCTATCTGGCATGGGTGAATGGGTGACCCTTCCAGGAGTAATTATTATTACTCCCGCCAGCACAGCTCTAGGGGTCATCGGAACACACAAGCCCTTCCACCACGACAAGGTTGTAGTCCATGGGAGGGGATATATATATATAAAAAACTTAGACAGTAACACACAGCACGAGAACACATAAAAAGAACACTCACACGTCTAAGTTTTATAACGCCTAACACGTTTGTGGGTTTTCCAAAAAAGTGTATATATATAAAAAGAACACTCACACGTCTAAGTTTTATAACGTCTAACACGTTTGTGGGTTTTCCAAAAAAGTGTATATATATATATATATATATATAAAACTTAGACAGTAACACACAGCACGAGAACACATAAAAAGAACACTCACAATATTATCTTGATAATTTCGACGGACTTGAGCTCCGTCTTCTTCGGAAGATAAGATATGACTCTATGAGTCCGTCGAAATTATCAAGATAATATTGTGAGTGTTCTTTTTATGTGTTCTCGTGCTGTGTGTTACTAAGTTTTTTATTCAACACTTCCGTGTTACTTCGAAGAAATCATCTATACTGTTGCTATATATATATATATATACATACACACAAATCATGCTCTAATATATAGTGCATGTACAACCACTAATTTTTCATAAAAAAAACAAGATTAATTTTGAGGACACAATTTATTTTAAAAATTACATTTAAAAAATATTGAAGCATAGTTGAAGTATAACAAAAGTAAAAATCACAGTTATTTGCTTTTGCCGAGTGATTTTCATAAAACATTTGTCAACATG
Organism: Hetaerina titia; assembly: GCA_037158775.1. Lineage (NCBI taxonomy): Eukaryota > Metazoa > Arthropoda > Insecta > Odonata > Calopterygidae > Hetaerina > Hetaerina titia. The sequence continues at coordinate 36,425,550 of CM073774.1, forward strand.
TGCAAAATATATATGTATGATGGCACTTCTCTAATAGTGCAGGGCCTCTGCTAAGAACCAACAGAAAATTTCTTTCCATATAAGTTCCATGAAAGAATTTACATGAGTCAGCCACTAAATGAATCTACTCCTTTAGGTGGTCATAATATGGAGAAGACTTTGTGAAAAGTTCAGGAATCTAAATATTTTTCTCTCTTTAAATTTTCTTGCTTGGCTTTCAGTGTGGTACCGCCAATGGTAGACTGAACTGGAAATAGGTAATATTAATGATAAAAAGTCATAATGTCATTTCTTTCAGCCAAATAAAATACAAATGCTCAAATTTCCAGATTTGATCACCTACCTAGAGAACACTTACGACTTCTGTTCATCTTATTATAGCAGACATCCATTTCATCTTTAACTGGACTTATTTCACGCTTACATGATATGTGCTTTCTTGGTGCTGTCCTTTCCCCATTCTATAAAAGATCAGATTTTAATAGTGACTTTATCACATTAAATTGTTCATTTATTACCTTTGGCATGGTAACCGTTTGTTTTATAGGAATGTAAATATAATATAGAGCATTTAAAAAAAAATGTAGTACAAATAACTGATGTGACAGTCCTTTGCAGCAACTCTGAAACATACGCTTTTATTTTTAGGAGTTGTTTTTCTGAATTGCTCGAAATTACACCAGACTTGTTGAATTACCTCTTTCAAATGATATTTCATTTTATTACTGATTAATATTTTTTTAAAAGGTTGACAAGATATAAACATGAATGAAGTAGGAAATTCTTAATGTATGTATATGCAGATGTAGAAAACCTTCTTCTAAGAGAATTTATTCTTCAATTTTAAGCCTTTTTCATTTATATTTACTACACCTGATTTTATTATCAAATTATAGTTGATTGTATTTATTTCACTATTACCCTGCATGTTCCAAATAATTATTTTCCACCCCAACTTCAATTTACATAAATCTTGCTTTTACATATGCTGAGATGATTATATTAAATGAGTGAGTGGGCTGAATTCCTCCCCACCTTGCAACTAGAACACAATCCCTTGCATCCCTTCACTGTCACATTTAACATATAAATATTATCTTTCTCTTTGACTATAGCCATGCATTCCATAACTTCATTTGGTCAAATGTTGAGGGTGTTATCTAATAACACTAAGTGAGTTCTTAATATTATTAGCTTTAAGATGCTAATGCTATAATTTTCATAAGCTAATTATACCAACAAATTCTCCAAACCATTTTTAGCTACAGTGCTGAATATGTATGATGTAAAAGCCCAATACCAAAAAACAAGCACTTATATATTTAAATAATAATAATGATAATAATAATGCATTTATTTGTCCTGAGATTTGGTGCATACTCAAACATACACAAATATAGGACACGACAGATATAAATTTCACAATTTTAGAAGAAATACAAAAAATATATATACATACATATACACACACACACACTTATAAAAATTTACATTTTATTTGGTTAAGCCAAAATTGATGTGTAACAACAATTCCAGGTATTCATTTACAGAATAGAACATTATTTTTTAATACATTGAACACCTTTTCTTTGAAAATAGGTACGTTTGTTTCATATGTGATTTCATGGGGAAGTTTATTGAATAACCTTAAGTCCATTGCCTAGGGCCCATAAGCAGTATTGTGTGTTCGGACAAATGGCTGATGCAGGTCATTGCAGGTCCTTGTATAGTGACTATGGTAATCATGGTTGGACTTGTACTGAAAAATATTACCTTTTGCATGCAATATATATATATGTATATATATCAATAATCATCGAGCCTCATGCAACAATTCCTCCCTTATTGGTATGCTCTCAATCCCCAAACATGCCTCCGAACACAACACTGCCTTTGACCAATGTTTTAAAGTATCCATCTTAGCATCCCTTCCACACTCAGACCCTCCACTGAAACTCAAAACATTAGAGCTAGCTTTCATCTGGCTCTTGGATTCCTGGAATCGCCCAGGTATTAATATTAGACATTAATTGCCCCTTTTATGCATATAATTTCATCCCCCTCCGCCCCCAACAACTTCCATATCATCCCCACCTTTTTTAAAATTCCCGCGCCATACACTACCCCTCCAAACTCCTCACCTCGAATGCCTTCCCCCCCTTTTTTCCCCCCTTTTCCCCTTCTCCTTCCTACCACTGCTTTCGGGCCCTCCTCTGCCTCAGTTCAGTTCCTAATTCCTCTTGAGAAAGGTGGTTGGACCACCGAAAATTCGAGAACCAGTGAGTCCCTCTTTTGTGTGTTTTGGTTTCTGTGTTTGTTATGACTATTAGTGAATTTACATTATATATAATATATATATATATATATAATATATATATATATATATATATATATATATATATATATATATATATATATATATATATATATATATATATATATATATATATATATATATAGTCACTTTCTTGGAAAAGCCATGAACGTGCACAATAAAATTCACTAAATAGTCATAGCAAACACAGAAACTAAAACATATAAAAGAGGGACTCACTAGTTCTCGAATTTTCGGTGGTCCAACCACCTTTCTCAAAAGGAATTAGGAACAGAACTGAGGCAGAGGAGAGCCTGAAAGCAGTAGTAGGAAGGAGAAGGGGGAAAATGGGGGAAAAAAGAGGGGAAAAGAAAGGAAAAGGGGGGAAAAAAAGGGGGGAAAGGCATTCGAGGTGAGGGGTTTGGAGGGGTAGTGTATGGCGTGGGAATTTTAAAAAAAGGTGGGGATGATATGGAAGTTGTTGGGGGTGGAGGGGGATGAAATTATATGCATAAAGGGGGCAATTAATGTCTAATATTAATACCTGGGCGATTCCAGGAATCCAAGAGCCAGATGAAAGCTAGCTCTAATGTTTTGAGTTTCAGTGGAGGGTCTGAGTGTGGGAGGGATGCTAAGACGGATACTTTAAAACATTGGTCAAAGGCAGTGTTGTGTTCGGAGGCATGTTTGGGGATTGGGAGCATACCAATAAGGGAGGAATTGTTGCATGAGGCTCGATGATTACTGATTCTAATATTAAGGGGTGTGGTACACTGTCCAATGTAAAAGGCAGGGCAAAGTTGGCACTTGAGTAGGTAGACAACATTGCTGGAGGTACACGAGGAGTAGAGAATTGGTGGGAGAGAGTTAAAGAGCAGGTGGGCGAGGGATGTGATTCTGGTTAGTAAAATAGGACATGTTTTGCATCTAGGTTTATTGCAGGGTCTGGGAGTGATTTTGGAACGGGGCGAGGATTTAAGAAGTGGATTGGTAGATTTTAGAAGATCTGATAGATTGGCGGGGCGTTTGAAAGTGACAGAGGGGCATTTGGGGAAAAGGTTGGTGGTGGAATTGTGGTTTTTGAGGATAGGATAGAGGTCCTTTAGGATAGAACGCAGAGATTCTAGGCCAGGAAGAAACGTGGTGCAAATTGAAAGAGGGTGGTTTTTCGCGGTGGTGGAAGGTCTGGGAGTGTAAGTATGTCTACGGATCCTCTTATTCAGGAGGGATTTGCCATGGGAAGTAGATTCAGCCCGTCATACGCTAACCTCCACCTCGGTGTCCTGGAAGAGAAATTCCTTTCCAGTTACCCTCTTAAACCCCTTCTGTGGCTCCGGTACATTGATGACATCTTTCTACTCTGGCCACATAACATAGACTCCCTCAATTCCTTCATCTCCCAACTTAATGATTCCTCATCTCTTTCTTTCACTTCCAACATCTCATCATCACAGATCACTTTCCTCGATGTAAATATTTCCCTAACTAACAACAAATTTCTAACCTCCGTACATACTAAACCTACTAACAAACAACAATACCTTCATTTTAACAGCTGCCACCCCTACCACACCAAACGCTCCCTCCCTTACTCCCTCTCTATCCGCGGGCACCGCATTTGCAACCATCCCGAATCCCTCAACAAATACCTCAACAACCTTCACCATTCCCTCCTCCAACGGGGATACCCAGATTCTCTCCTTCACAAAAAAATCCTAAAACAATCCTACACCCCCAATCCTCCCTCAACCACAGACTCCCACCCTCTTTCAATATGCACCAACTACTTCCCTGGCATACATCCCTTAAATTCATCCTCAAAGACCTGTACCCCATCCTCAAAAATCACAACGTTTCGTCCAACCTTCTTCCTGTTAACTTCAAACGGCCCGCCAACCTATCAGATCTCCTCAAATCCACCAAGCCTCTTTCCAAATCCCCTCCCACCCCCAGAATCACACCCACTCCGTGCTTGCGAGCTAGATGCAAAACTTTTCCTATTTTCACCACTCCACCCCTCTCCATCCCACCTTTTAACTCTCTCCCACCCTTCCCCCACTCCTCATGCACATCTCAGAATGTAATCTATCTTCTGACTTGCAAACTCTGCCCGGCATTTTATATAAGCCAGTGCTCTACACCCCTGAACCTCAGGGTGAACAATCATCGTGCCTCATGTAATCTCTCCTCCCCGTCCGCGGGTCTTCCCATCCCAAAACATGCCTCCCACCACAACACCCCCTTCAACCACTGTTACAATGTTTCCGTGCTAGCATCCCTTCCCCCATCCGATAACCCTATAAAATTAAAAACAATGGAATTGGCAATAATATGGCTGTGTAAAGCCTATCAACATCCGGGTCTCAATGTCGTTCACTAAATGGGGGGGGTGGGGCTGAGATGGATGGAGGTGGATTTGTTTCTTGCGAGGTGGTGGGACAATTTATTCATCCGCGTACATTTTGTCATCCTTGTCCTGGGTTTTGACTTGTCAAGCCCTTATGATGACTTGGTGAGTTGATGCCTTGGTCATGGGTGTTGTGGGATCTGTGGATGAATTGTTAGTTTTCTGTGTCGCTTGTTACTATTTCCGCATTCTCCTTATTCCATCTCCGCTCCCCTCTGGCTTCCCTTTCCCCCTCCATAACCTCCTCCTTCACCCCTCTCCCACCACCTGTTCCCCGCTCCGCTTTCTCCCCCTCCATATACCCCTCCTTCACCCCTCCCCCACTACCTGTTTTTTCCCCTCTCCCTCGTCCCATACTCTCTCTGCACCGCGTACCCTTTTCCTTAGTCATATCTTATCTTCCGAAGAAGACGGAGCTCGAGTCCGTCGAAATTATCAAGATATTATTGTGAGTGTTCTTTTTATGTGTTCTCGTGCTGTGTGTTACTAAGTTTTTTATTCAACACTTCCGTGTTACTTCGAAGAAATCATCTATATATATATATATATATATATATATATATATATATATATATATATATATGTATATATGTGTATATGTGTATATGTGAACTCGCGAGATGGCACATATCTGGGTGCTCCAGTCCTTTAAACCCCCCGGGCTGAACCAAGCCCACTGATTTTATCCAATGCTGCCTACATTTCGCCTCCCCCACCTTGTCCGCTTCCTATTGGCCCCTTAATTCTCCTCCTCCTTGTATATATGTAGAAGAGTGTGTGTATGTATATATATATATATATATATGTATATGTGTATATGTGTGTGTATATATGCATTTGTATATATATATATATAAGGATTTTATCCAAAGCTGCCTAGAACCGCTTCACTCTTCTGAGCGAATCGGTCACCAAGTCCCCCGCTAAAGGCCCGGCCGCTTCACGACCGGGACCTTCCAGCTCTTCCCCTACCGCGGCAACTCTACCGCCCCCTGCCATTTCCCCCTCCCCCACCTTGTCCGCTTCCCATTGGCCCCTTATCTCTCCTCCCGTCACCCTTCTCTTGCACATGTCCTCTCCGCTCTTCCCCGACAACGGCATTCTGATGACGACGGCCGTGCCGTCGAAACGTAAATATCCAATGTAAGTGTCCTTCTTTTTGTTTCTATGTGTGTGGTGTTTTTTGTGTTAGTGTTTGTGTGTCGCCGGAGAGCGTCTTTTCCAAGTTTATACATATATATATGTATATATATGTATATATATGTATATATATGTATGTATATATGCATGTATATATGCATGTATATATGCATGTATATATGCATGTATATATGCATGTATATATGTATGTATATGTGTATGTATATGTGTATATATGTATATATGTATATATATATATATATATATATATATATATATATATATATATATATATATATATATATATATATATATATATGTATATATATATGTATATGTATATGTATATGTATATATATATATGTATATATATATGTATATATATATATATATGTGTGTGTGTGTATACATATATATATATATGCAAGGTACTGGTAATAAAGTAAGTCTATTGAAGAGAGGTTTACATGGTGGATTGCATGGAGCATTGCTCATAATACATATAATCCTCTTTTGGACTTTGAAGATTATGCCACAATACTACATGGGGAGAGGAATCTCAGAAGAGGATAATAAAAGTAACACAAGAATAAAATTCACCATAGTAAATGGATAGAAGGGCCTCTAAATTGACAGAATATCTAATATTTCTAAAGAGGAAGCACAGGGAACTTAACTTTCTACATAATTTGAAAATGTGTTCCTCCCAAGACATGTTTCTATGCAGGATAACTCCCAGGAACTGGGTCCTGGAATTTTGGGTAATGCTTACACCTGCTGTATCTGTGGAGACTGCAGTGGAAACTATGTTTTTATTAGTGAAATAAATCAGGCTGGACTTGTTTAAATTTGGCTTTAGGAAGTTAAGAAGACACCATTCATTGAAAATCTGAGCTACTTCAGCTACTCTTTCTGTCAAAACTGTCCAGGGAGGAGGCTGACACAAAAATATTTGTACCATCAGCAGACAGAAATGGGTCTATTCCCTTAATGAACTTATCTGGTTATTGATATAAATTAAAAATAAAATAGGGCCAAGTACAGAACCCTGGGGAACATCCAGTATTACTTCTCTACCAGAGAAACAAATATTGAACCATTTCTCAAGAGCTCCACAAGCTGATGCAGTTCACTTAGATGCAGTTCAATTAGACTTAAATATGATTCAATCCATTTGTAGGATTTGCCTCTTGTACCGTAACATTTCAGTTTCTACAAGAGTAGATGATGATTGACAAAGTCAAAAGCTTTATTGAAATCAAAAAATAATCCTTAAGTTTCAGTTCTATTATCCAATCCTAAAAGTATTTGATTCACCGCGTGATATGTGGCTGTTGTAGTGGACCTTGTTTTTCTAAATACATGTTGAGATGTGGATAATAAGGCATGTGTTTCGAGATATGATACTAGACGATGATAGAAAACTATTTCAAATACTTTTCCCAACTGGTTCAACAGGGATATTGGTCCATAAGAATTCATCGCCATTTCGAAACTTTTGCCTATTGAAAGCCAAAAATTTTCTCAAAATTAAGTCAACAAGTATTTTAATGAATACACTGCTGTAAAAAAATAACCCCAGTACCCAACTCTACTTTCACTTGGTGAGATACTTTGTAGGCAACATAAAATACTTGTATGAACCCACTGCATGGGCATTGTATTTTGTTTACATACCATATTTTTATATGAGGACATTGTAGGTCTTAATGTTTTTGGAGTCAGCTTAGGCAATGCAGATGAAGATCGCCCATACATATAAGAACTACTTGCCTGCAAAAATTGAATAAAAATGGTATACATATTTTTTAGGGTTATAATTTAATAGAAATATTCAATAAGTTATTCTTATTACCTCATTATTTGTCAACCATTTATGGTCTTGGATGGCTGGAAGTCTCACATACCTACTTTTACTTTGAGGATAATGCTTTCCTGAATATTTCATACTTTCATTTTTACTTTCACTTCTGAAAGAAAACCAGACAACATAATTACTTGGAATCTACCTACATCATTTTCAGGACTTCACTGTAAAACTGGCTCATTTACTCCATTAAATTAACTTTGAAAGAGAATTTTACAATAAATATATAATTTGCAATAAATAATAAGCAAAATATTTGAAATGTATAATATATTATATTTGGCATGAAAGAGGCCCTACTATGAAAAGCAAAAGAAATAATATGATGGTTTTGGCAGAAATGGGTAAAGGTTTCCTTGAAAAAGAGAAAGCTACTACCCACTAATACATAATTCAGTAAATTCAAATTGTTATCTACAAGGTAGTGGATTACCTAAGGTTAAAGCTATTTGATGTGCCTGATTTTTCTCGAAGCCTTAGTTTCTCAGGCACTTCAGTGGGTTTTAAACATCTTGGAGAATCAAACTGCAATCTCTCCTCCTGTGGTGTTGCTCTCTTTAAAGGATCTCCTTGAAAGTCAGCCATTTTGGTCATTCTTGTATTAAATATCACTCTTTTCTCATCTTCCAAAATATTCCAGTAAATTTCAGGATTCTTCATAACCATTTCCTCACCTTCATCACTCTCCTCAGATATTTTGCAAGGAGCCTGTCTATTCTTGCACTTTCTGTAGCTAAGTGATATGTGATCACTATGTCTACGGTGGGATTCAAAGTGCTCATTGTTGGAAGACAGAACTGTCATTGTATGACTGATTTCTCTGGCAGATAGAGGCAACTGTATTTGAGCATCAAAAGGTGAAATGCACTGGTCTTTATCATGCTTTCCTAAGTCCTTTTGTCTTCCAGTTACATCTACTCCAGAGAGCCACTGTTTGTTTGATGACATCTGGATATTTTCATCCTGGTTTGTCTTGCTGAACTTCTCCATGAATTCTTTTACTCTTAGCTCTACCACTTCTTTCCAAACATGCTTAGTCAACTCATCAAGCAATGCTTCATGCATCAATCTACTTTCACTGTTCATTATTGGCTCAGTCACATGATGAAACTCATGAGAGAGTAGAGGCTTGTGTTCAATCGTTCCATGGCTTGCATAAGTCTCTTCCTGGTCTTCTTCCACTTTATTAACCTTATCTTCATTATTACTGCAGAGTAGAACATTCACAATTAGAAGTATACATTATGAATGAAATTCCATGCATGGCAACCACTGATGTCTTTTGAGACCAAATATAAAATAATAGAAACATCAGTACAGACAGTCATACTTTACAACAAGGTTAGTTTTCTTAAAAAGATGTCATTGACATTGAATGAGTGACAATGTTATATTTATTGATATTATGAATTTTATGATCTCTCACAACATTAACAATGGTTTAATAATGGCCAAAGAATCAAATTTGTGGGTTTCAATGAATGTACTTTTCTGGTATTTACCAAAGAAAATCTTTATCACTCTCAGCAAAATGGCTAAATGTAGTAGTTTTGTTTCTGAGACATTGATGGCACCCCACAAAAGGTAAGAAGCAGACTAGGCAGTCGCATGAATTGTGAAGTTCTTAAACTTTAAAAAAGTTCTCCATCTATTACCCATTGTTATGCCCACTACACCATTGCATAGGTGAGCTGAAGACAGAAGAACAGTTATATTTCAAAAGTGAAATTATATAGCAAACACATCTAAATTATGTACTGACATTAATTCAAATGAAAACTGGTACATAGTCCAATAAAAATGTTGGGTTTTAACAATTCCACTTAAAATAGCTTTATTTTGGTATTCTACCATTTAAGGTTTTGGATGGACACAGCCTATACTATTCTGTAACAATATATTTACTTGTCTCTCCTCAACAAAAAATACAGCATGAAATTGAACACTAACAGTGAGTTCCTCTTCAAGTTAGCATTCCTCTTTCCTCTCTTCATTCCTTCCCCTTCCTCATTTGCCAAACATTCTTCCCTCAATCAAAGTCTTCAACATCTCATTCCCAATCAAAATTATACGAATCCATCTTTCCCATTTCCTTTGAATTTCTCCCAGCAATACTTTCTCCTCCCACTATGCCTAGCATCTCCTAGTTTGTTTACCTTTCAGTCAACTTCACCTTTTCCAGACTCAAATTTCAAAAGCCTTGAATCCATACCTATTATACAGCTTCAATGACTGTTTCTGCACAGTGCAAAGCCATGCTCCACATTAAAGGTTTGATGAATCTTTTTATAACATCCTTACTCAAAGTTCCTCTCATCAATTCCTTTCTCCTTGTGAAACCCTCTTTCCCTAATGTGATTCTTCATCCTACGTCCCAACTACTTTGACCATTTTGGTCCAAACACTCCCGTGATAGGTAAATTTTCACCTTCTCTAGTTTATGCACTCCTAACATTTAAGATTTAACTTAGCCTTTCTTTTTCTGAAAAACTGCGTAATCTAAGTTTTATCTATATTTATTCTCATCCCATACCTATCACACTGACATTCAAATGCACTCAGCAGAGTTTGCAACCACTTGGCTGACTGAAAAACTAAAGCAGCTAGATCATCTGCAAAGTTTCAGCATTACATACAAAGTCCCTTAAATGGTACCGGAACTAAAACTGATCTAACAAAGTCTTTTGGCCAGATCCCTCCCTCATAAATTCTACAAATAAGCCCATCAAAACTTTTCCTCCCATCTTTTTCTCAATTTTTAAGTAACTCTGGGAATGGAAAGTTATTTGGAAAAAGATATTTTAGTACCGTGCAAGCCACCACTTAGGTGTGTGTGGTGGGGGGAGTTACCACTGCCATTCTTATTGGCTTTTGCTGAAATATTTTGGTCTTTATTGCAGTGAATTTCTTTCTTTTGTGAGAGTACTTATTTATTTTCTAGAAGTACTTATGGCATCCATGCCCTCCTAGAGTTTAAGCAGCATAATGAAATAATTTTTATTAGGTAATCTACAAAACCCAATCCAGCAACCTACTCTACATCAGTTTCCTCTTCATCTCTGTGTACTTCGTTCCTCCCTTCATCCCGTCCAACATCCATATCCTGCTCCTGCCCTTTCCTCGCTTGCCTAACATTCTCCCCTCTATTAAAGTCTTTAACATCCCACTGCCGATCAATACATCCTTCATCCATTTTTCCTGCCTCCTTATGATTTCTCCCAACAATCCCCTCTCCTCGCCCACCATACCCAGCACTTCCTCATTTGTTTTCCATTTCACCTTCTCCATCCTTTTCCACAATCACATTTCAAAAGTCTCCAATCTACATCTATCATCCTGCTTCAATTACTGTTTCCACACTGTGGATAACTACCTCTCTTCATCCACCATCTCCAGTACTTCCTCATTTGCTTTCTTTTCGGTAATGAAATAATATGATAACAATAACCATGTGCCATTATTACCCATTGTATTTCAGGTTGTCTCCTCAATATTGTCTACCCCCTGGCCCTATTTGATTTCAATTCCCTTAATGCCCTTTCTATCTTGCCATTGAGTAAGCTTGGACCTATGCTATCTTCATCTACATCATACTCAATTTCTATACCTAACCTTACTGGCCTAATGCCTTTACCATACAGTTTTATACATCCCTTCCATTGCTCTTGGATCTCTTCTGGTTTAACTAATATTTTTCCTGACTTATATTTGATTTTGGTAACAATTTTCCCTTTTTATTACCTGTTTACTTCCTGTATAACACACTGATTTCACCATTTCTCTGTAAACTTCTCATACCCTTGCACTGCATCTTCCACCACACTTCTTTTACACTATTTGTTCCAAGCCTAGTTTATTATTGAACTCATTATACTTTTTTTCTACCTACCTGTGTTTATATTCTTACATTACTTTCTCTAACCTATCTTTTTAGTAATCTTGTTGATAATCCATGGTTTCCTGGTACTTTTCCTTTTTACTTCAATATCCCTTTTACAATATCCCTTTTTTGATATATTTTTATTTTCCCTCTATAGTATAGAGTTCCCTTTCCTCATTCAAGATTTTCTCTACAACTGGCTGAAACACCTTACTGTCTATCCTATTAGTGCTTGTACATTCCTTTTCCCAAACCATCTTCCCTGCTTGGTCTTTATGAATCAGACGCTATACCTCATAGTGACTAAATTGCATCAAGAGGATTACATGAGATGATGACCATGGAAGCCTAGCCTCACTTGCTGATGGGGATGACAGACGACCGATTAGGCTGAGTCTTGCAGTTTTCAGGACTCCATTTCACTACAGAGTCCACCCTAGAAGTCTTGGGATAAATAACTGAAGTGTTTTCTCATAGTCTTCCTCAATAGTGTTATTAATGTCACTCAATGGGGTCACATTAAAAACCCCTCTAGGGTTAAACACCTTTGCAGCCGCCTCCCTGAGAAACTGATGCAGAGTGGACTAAAAAATATATGTGTGTGTGTGTATATATATATATTCCGGTCGAGGAAAATATTTTTACATTCGTGATCTGCTCACATCTGCCATCCCCACCTCTCGTGTTCGTCCTTTATATGTGTTCCTTTACCATTTCCCTTATCTCCATTTCAATGTGAATGAATATTTATTCACCATATGGCGGTATTTCGTGTTTGAATGTGTGTATATGTATGTATGTATATATATATATATATATATATATATATATATATATATATATATATATATATATATATATATATATAGTAAATTCACTAAATAGTCAACACAAACACAGAAATTAAACATATAAAAGAGGGACTCACTAGTTCTCGAATTTTCGGTGGTGCAACCACTTTTCTCAAGAGGAATTAGGAACAAAACTGAGGCAGAGGAGAGCCCGAAAGCAGTGGTAGGAAGGAGAAGGGGGAAAATGGGGGAAAAGAGGGGAAAAGAAAGGAAAAGGGGGGAAAAAGGGGGGGGAAGGCATTAGAGGTGAGGGGTTTGGAGGGGTAGTGTATGGTGCGAGAATTTTAAAAAAGGTGGGGATGATATGGAAGTTGTTGGGGGCGGAGGGGGATGAAATTATATGCATAAAGGGGGCAATTAATGTCTAATATTAATACCTGGGTGATTCCAGGAATCCAAGAGCCAGATGAAAGCTATATCTAATGTTTTGAGTTTCAGTGGAGGGTCCGAGTGTGGGAGGGATGCTAAGACAGATACTTTAAAACATTGGTCAAAGGGAGTGTTGTGTTCGGAGGCATGTTTGGGGATTGGGAGCATACCAATAAGGGAGGAATTGTTGCATGAGGCTCGATGATTATTGATTCTAATATTAAGGGGTGTGGTACACTGTCCAATGTAAAAAGCAGGGCAAAGTTGGCACTTGAGTAGGTAGACAACATTGCTGGAGGTACACGAGGAGTAGGGAATTGGTGGGAGAGAGTTAAAGAGCAGGTGGGAGAGGGATGGCATTCTGGTTAGGAAAATAGGACATGTTTGCATCATTCCTAGATGCAAACTAGATGTGTGTTCCTGCAGGGAAACACTTGATAGTGATGGGGGATTGGAATGCGATGGTAGGTGAAGGAAGAGATGGTGGTGAGGTGGGGGACTATGGGTTAGGCATGAGGAATGAATGCGGGGAGAAAGCAATTGAATTCTGCAAGAGACAGGGGTTAGTCATCACCAACACATGGTTTAGACACCACAAAAGGCATAGGTATACATGGAAAATGCCAGGTGACTCAGAAAGGTATCACTTAGATTATATTATGGTTAGGCACAGGTTTAGGAATAGTATGACAAATTCGCACAGTTTCCCAGGAGCGGATGCGGACTCAGACCACAATTTAGTTGTTATGAAATGTAACGTTCATTTCAAAAAGATAAGGCAAGGGCGGCAAGTTAGGAAATGGAATGTAGAAGCCTTAAATGGATTAATGAGGAAGGAGTATCAGCAGGCTGTAGAGAAAATGATGGATTACGGTAAAGACTGAGTACTATCGAAGAAAAATGGGAATGTGTCAAGACAGTGATTTCGAAAGCTGCAAAAGACACTATAGGAACCGTTAACGGGAAAAGGATGAGGAAACCATGGATTACGGATGAGATGATTGCAAAGATGGATGAGAGAAGAAGATGGAAATATGTAAACACAGAGTTAGGCAAAATGAAGTACAAAGAGTCAAACAATAAATTGAGAAGGGACACCAATAAAGCAAAAGAAGAATGGCGGAAAACACTATGCGAGGATATGGATAGTTTAAAGAAGAACGGTGAAATTGGTGCACTATACAGAAAGGTTAAGTTATTATTGGGAAGTAAGAAGGCAAGATCTGTGCTGACAGTTAAAGATAAGTGGGGTAAGATCATAGATGAACCAGAAAAAATCCAAGAGAAATGGAAGGAATACTATATATAGAAACACTGTATGGTAGAGAACTTAGGCCGACAAGGTTAGACATAGAAAAGGAACATGACGTAGAAAAAGATAGCTTAGGTCCAGGCATACTTGACGATGAAATAGAAAGGGCATTAAAGGAAATGAAAGCAAATAAGGCCGTGGGGGTAGACAACATTCCTGTAGAACTGTTGAAATGTTTAGGAAAATGTGGGAAGGAGACTCTATATGGACTGATTTGTAGTATCTATGAGGAAGGATTCTGGCTGGAAGATTTTGTGAGATCAGTGTTCCTATTCTGAAAAAGGTAAAGGCTACATCATGTGAGGATTATAGAACAATAAGTTTGATATCCCATGCAGCTAAAGTTATTCTCAGGATCATCAACAAAAGGATAGAGAGTAAGGCAAATGAATACTTAGGGGATGATCAGTTTGGTTTAGGAAAGGAAGAGGCATGTACGATGCCATTGCAGTAATGAGATCACTAATCGAGAGGAATATAGAATACAATCAGGGCGTATTTGCCTGTTTCGTAGATTTCAAAAAAGCATTTGATAGAGTGAATTGGGAAAAATTAATGCGTGTATTGCAGAAAATAGGAATGGATTGGAAGGACAGGAGACTGATCCGCAACCTGTACATGTCTCAGACTGCTCAAGTGCGAGTGGGGAATGGAGAATCCGGATGGGCAGTGTTAGGAAGAGGGGTAAGGCAGGGTTACCCATTGTCACCGGTGCTGTTCAACGTATATACTATAGTAGTATACTAGTATAGAGGAAATGATTAAAGAGGTATGGAAAGAACTGGAGGTAGGAATGAAATTAGGAGGGGAATTTGTAAAATCGGTTAGGTTTGCTGATGACCAAGCATTAGTTGCTCAGTCAGCCAAGGGGTTGCAAGCATTGCTAAGTGAATTGGAGGTTCAGTGCAATAGATATGGGATGAGAATCAATATTAATAAAACAAAGGTTATGCGATTTTCCAGAAAGAAAAAGGCTAAGCTAAACATTAAAATAGGAGGGGAAAAAATAGAGCAGGTAGAACAGTTTACATATCTCGGAAGTATTTTGGACCAATACGGTCAAAGTAGTAGGGACGTAAGGAGAAGAATTGCGCTAGGCAAGGAGGCTTTCTCAAGGAGGAGGGAGTTGATGACGGGGATGTTGAGTAGGGAAGTTAAGACAAGACTCGTAAAAACTCTGACATGAAGTGTAGCTATGTAAGGCGCGGAAACATGGTCGTTGAAGCAGGAGGATAAACGTAGATTGGAGGCTTTTGAAATGTGGGCGTGGAGAAGAATGGAGAAGGTGAAATGGACCGAAAGGAAAACAAATGATGAAGTACTGGAGATGTTGGGTGAGGAGAGTGGTTTGTTGAGAGAAATCCTATGAAGGCAGGAAAAATGGATGAATGGCGTATTGATCAGCAATAGTGTGATGTTGAAGAAGGTAATATAGGGGAGAATGTTGGGCATGCGAGGAAAGGGCAGGAATAGGATAGGGATGTTGGACGGGATGAAGGGATGAAAGAAGTACACACAGAAATGAAGAGGGACCTGGTGTAGATTAGGTTACTAGATTGGGCTTTGTTTGGAGTAACGAAATGTTTATTTGATAGTTGTGTCCATCCAAAGACCTACCTTAACGGGTAGATTACCTAAAAAAAAATTACACACACACACACATATATATACTTGTACACACACACACACACACACATTTATTTCTTGGTGTTTTAGATTCACATTTCAATTTCACTATATTGGACTAGAAACCCAGATTTCTATAAAGGCACGAGTCCACTAATTTTTTATAATTAATTTATAAAAATTAATTTTATTCTGGACTGATTTCTTAGCTAAACATACTTTACCATGAATGGCTGGAGTTCCCATCTTCAACTGGCAACCCTTTTTCTAGGTATGAGTGGTTATTATTCAGGATTTCCGCATAATTCACGTCCACTGCTTTGCCTACCACCCTGCAATAAAAACTATATTTACTTGAAATTTATGGGTATCCCTAAAAAATTTAGATAGATAATGGCAAAGCTGAGTAATGAGAATTTTGCTTTCTGTAATATTAAAATTTTAATATTATTCATAATGCATGAGACCATATTCAAAGAATGACAAACTCAACAAAATTAGGTATTTAAGTTAACATAGAAGGATTCTAAAAAATTGCAGTGAAAGCACACACAATGTTACCTAAAAGTTTTATGTTTCTCCAACTCTTTCAAACTTTTTAAATCATGCTCTAGTAACCATTTAACCCCAAAATTGATATACAATGTCTGTAAATAATGATACTCAAAACGGAGGTAAATTAAAGAATTACTTTCTAAAACATCAAAGAGTTTAGATGTACGCTTACCAAAATTAATATCAATTAACAAGAAATTTTACACCAATAACAATAAAGCAATATTAATCATCTGACATAAAATCATATATTCATGAAAATTCATACATTCATAAAAATATATATTCACTTCACTGTAAACAAAACATTAGAAACAACTATGTATCAATATAAAATCAATTTTATATTTTAAATTCATTAATGAATGATGAATATACTAATTTCAAATGTCATAAATTCTAGTTAATTGACTAATTATGGTCTCTAAGAGCTAAATACAATTTAAAATAACTCTCTAGCCCAATTATTTCAAATTTCTATTTCCTGACATGGACCTAATTATTTCCTTTTATTGACAAATATTTATTAAATTTTCACTAACTATTACAGGTTCCAAATGAGTCTGACAACTTCCCTCCTGTTTATACATTGCTTCAGCCATGTCAGTTAGCTGAGAATATGTACAGCATGATTGGGATGCAGAAACGGACTTAGATTCATAGATGAAGAAAAAGAGGTGAGCAGTAAATTGAGTGGATGGGCCTAGGTGCAATGTGTATTCATTTTCTATCATAGGTTCTCAATCAAGTACTAAGAGTGAAAACATACACGTGTGTACAACAATAAAATAGATATGCACACATTTTAGCATGTACACATACATGCACTAACATACATATACAGATGAACATACATAAGTGTATTCACATAAGAACTTAGATATGAAGACTAGTATTCCATTGCGTAGCTATTGATACTAAGAGGGCTGTCCAGAAAGTAATCTCCATTATGCTAAGAACAATACACTGGAATAGATACAGAAAATGTATTATTTTCATTATGACAGCAACAAAGAAAGGGACTTGAAAGTGGCATTGTACACTGAAACTAGTCAGTATTAAAGAATCTATAAAGTGGAAAATGGCAAGTGTTTTCCTTTGTTTCTGTCATTAAGGAACGATTCCACCACATCATATATAAATCTCTATTGTACATTATTACTTTCATCTCAAAACTACATATTTCTACTATTTTTATACATATTCACCAAACAGATTTAAACATTTGTCATATCTCTGAACTAGTTTTCAAATTCCTTCAGTACAAATCCTGTCACTTTAGATTGCAGCCAACCAATGACGGCATCTTGAAGTTCCTCGTCAAGACGAGCACAACAAATGTAGTAGCCTACCTTTTTAGTTGTGTTCCCATGGAACAGAGTCATAGAAATCTGTAGAAAGCTTTCCAAAGATTTCAGATATTGTAAAATGCCATTTTTCATGAACCTTTCGTCAATTTTCAGTTCATTGTTCACGACAGACGGATGACCACTTCTGTCATCATCATGGATATTTGTGTTCACTCTACAATGAATGACAACATTGATGCCCAACACATCACATTTGTCACTCATCACATTTGGCCAGTACTGAGCACAAATTTCCCGATGAATGTCAGCAGCTTTGAAGTTTTAATCAGTAAAAACCTTACCACTGAACAGACCTTACATTGGACATTTCAATTGTATTGTTCATTTTGACTCACTACTATAAACAAACAACAACCGGTGTGACCTTCTAGCCACTACAGCTCAAGGGATACTGACCTATTGAGTGCATGAATGCAGCAACCATTAGGCTCCCTTAACTACTTCTGATGCTACACAAAAACAGAGGTTACTTTCTGGACAGCTCTGGTCTAACTGTATACAGTTGACTACTTAACCTTCATTCCTATTTCATTCACCAGTATAGACTTTCATGAAGTATTAGCCTTAACCAACATCTGTATGACTATATTCAGCTGAATAGGGACCATTCATTATTAACAACATTCAATTTTTAGCACATCATATTTTAATGCACTATACATAGGGCAAGAGTGTGAACCACCCCCATGAGTTTTTTCAAATCCGACGGAGACTCATTCATCTGCAATTGATCTGCCAAGCAGCTTGAACATGGCCAAGTGTCTGACTGGGACTGAGACGATTTTCACAATTGCTCTAACTTTGCTAACTCACTCCCCCACTTAACAACAAAGTATTATCATCTTAATGGTAAGTACCTAAATAGCCATAATAATGGCAATGATATGCCATGCACATTTGTGTAATTTGACTGCCAGAGATGCACTTCCTTAACAAATTCTGCTCCTGACACCATAAAGGAATGTGCCAACTACATGTATTCATATCCCACCAGTGAGCCAATCACCAGGATCAGTGGGCAAGAAAGTTTCTCCCAATATTCCTTGGCAAGAATTCTCCTACTGTTGTTGTTGATGTGATGATGGACAGCTGTCCCTACAAGTCTCTCCTCCCTCTTTCTCTTACCATTGCACAAGAACCCTTGCCAGGAGGGAGTCTAAAGCTTTCACCAACGGCAGACTTCTTCAATGTGCAGTGTTCTGGGTTGTACACGACACAGTACCCACTATGCATGTATTTCATCTGGACTAATTTGTTCCCATGTATATTTTGCCCTTAACTTTGTGCAGAAGCACTTTTTAAATTCCTTGGTGACTTCATTTCACTACAGACCTACATCAATGCAACAATGACAGTGACACAGTCAATTTGTATCACAAGTTCAGTTTTGAAGGTCTGCTTCATGATCATGCATTAACCACCACATAACTTGAATTTTTCTGATCAGAAAGAAATAAGTAGGACTCAATCCATGCAAATTCTTAATCACATACATGTTTTAAAAGCTACCAATGGGGCAGCAGAGTGTGTTGGGATAGCTATGTACTGCTATGAAAGAGGGGAAAAAAACTCTGCAGAGGAGAAATATGTATTCATTTTTTGGAGCTTCCTTCTCTGTGTTGGGAACTCTGCAAGGGAAAAACAAATCCTTGAACCCAACTGTTTAACAGTTTACTCTCATGTATTTTTCACTATAGCCAAACATGTCAGCATAGTTCAGGACTTGTTCCTCAAAGCCAAAAGGAAAGAAAAATGTTAAAGTAATACCTTAGTTACAGACTTTATCTTTAATCAGCATTTCGTCAAGAACTCTAATTCGAGATGGTGTAGTCATTGCATGAAATTTTCTGTAATTTCATAACAGTTCTTTCATGAACAGGATGCCACTTTTCCCTGTATTCTATCCAATTTTTCAATTAGTCTTTGAAAAGTTAAATAATTATGGATGGATCTGCAATCCAAAATACCTCAACAAGTTAAGCAACTGAATTTTGCAATTCTTTCTACAATTGTCGAGAGAATTTTACAAACTCTCACTGGTCTTCCAAGTCACGAACTCATAATTTCTTGATCTCCCACCTTTGATGCTTGGTGTCCTAGAACCCCTATCAATAGCTCAAATAAATATATGTGGATGCATGCAAGAAACTGTAGAAATGGATATGATTCAATGTTAATTAGAGTTTTATACTCGGGATTCTCACCTTAAGTGTGGAAATCTCATCTTCCATTGCTGGCATTCCTCTGCAACAACCCGAGGAACAGGTTCATGCGCTTCCCCATAGAGCACTTTTTCGATATTGTCCATCATGTTTTTTACCTTGAGGGTGGTCTCCTGTTCACTTTCCTATGCATTAAACATTAGTTCAGTGAAAAGGTATTTTAAATATCAAATATGACAAATGTAGTGAATTATACACAAAAATGTGATTTTCAGTGATTAACTTCATTGAGGTCAATTAATCTTTGGGCATTTTGAGAAGGATTCCATGACTGTGACCTTTGCCCAATAAGAGACCACTTCCCATCGAGTCCTTTCTAACCTTATATAGGCAGACCTTGTCTTTCATGCCTCCCCTTCCGCATGCTTGACTTTCTAAATGCATCATTTTTTTGTGATAGATTCACTCTTTTGTAATACATATAATATTTTTTGCTTTTGAACTATAAATCCAAGACTGCTTGGAATATAAAAAAAATTAACATTGACTACAAAAAGAACACACATTGAATGGTGGCTCTATTAAAGACTATCCCCAACAACTCTATCCACATTATCACAAATTTTGCTGGTGGTAAGCTTTACAATATTGATACAATTTCATTAACTTATTTTTATAACAATTTTACCGTTTCTTTCCTGAGGTCTTTATATATTTCATTTTATGTTCTAGGTAATTCAGTTTATGGGATAGGCAACCACCATAACTATATTTTAATAAAAAAATTTTATATTTTATAAAATTTATTTTCATACAGTTTTGTCTTGCCTAGTTTTTCCTCTTTAACATACGATTGACCATCCCTTATTTCTGAAATGGCCATTAAAAGCAAAATAATCACATAATAAATATTTCCTGCTAAAGTTAGAACCGAACTTTACATTTTCATTTCACTAATGACTTCTCCTTTACATGTTTGTCTTTCACAGAGCTAGTTATTAGGAACATGACCCCCACAAAAGACAAGGTCTACCTTTATTTTAAGTGGTATCTTCTAACTAGTGGTCAAGTGATCACTGATTGGCAGGGGACCATGTTCCTCTGATTGATCCTTATGATGGCCAAATAATTAAATCCAAAACTGTTTTCAGACTTTCATGATCACACAAGGGCCAAGAATATAAGAAACTCCCAACATGCATTTTTGCTGTGACAAATCTTCATTGAAAACTAAAATATTGTGCCACCATATGTGGGGTTAGCTGGCTTTTGAAATGAAAAATTGTTTGGTTCCCAATGATACTGAAAATAATTGAGCTTCAAGAAATCACCAGCAATGCTATATGATTGCTGCAAAATGCATCCTCACTGAATGGCTGCATGGTGATGAATTAGCAATTACCTACCTTCATATGCTAGTCATGGATCTAAGATTTAATTTCCAGATGCAGAACAAAGCCAAAGAGTAACCTAAATGTAAATTAATACCATTCAACTTGGTGCATACCCTTGGATGTAAATAGGTTGGACAGCAGAGATATTTGGATGTTGAAATCAGTTGCTTGATCATATAATCACACGTACAAAAACAGATAAATAATGCTTCATGCACCTCAATCTAAACATTGCAGAGTGATTTTTTCTTGGTACAAACTAGACTCATTGGGAAAATGTATAAGAAACGAAAGGACATTTACTATGAATGTGTGGTTTCAATACAGAAAATAGCAAGAACTATCAAGCCTATTTTATAACTACTTAAGTACAAACTTCTAACTTATACATAGCTATGTATAAATGCTGGTCAGTGAGGTGAAAAATTATGTATACATTTATGTGCATGTGCTGAATGAGATTCAAGGTGAAATCAGAAGAACACATGCAATATGTGTACATCCATGTCTAAACTTAGTAATTACAGTGGATAATAGTACACACTTGTATCACTGAGTGCATAGATAAAAATGACTTGTTTGATTAATATAGCAACTGGATGAACAAACTTGAAAATTATTCTCACATCCAACCAAGACATTGAACTAGAATTGCTTCTTTCCCAATCAGAAGACTCAGTGTCGTCAAAAGTGATTCTATCCAGTGAGTTCCACTGTTCAAGTATGTTAATGTCTTGAAGAGCATTATCACCTTCCACTGATTGTTCATCTTTCCTAGGAAAAATTTGGTTAAACATATGAATACATTTAGATTGCCATATCGCAATGACATTTGCACTTTTTTTTTAAGAAAACAGTGAAACTTTTTCCAAGTTAAAACCATTAAAGTCATAGCAGTATTATGTGGTCAGCTATCCAGGGTTTAAGAAATTTCATTTACAATAGCAACTTTTTCAGTTTTTAAGGGTGTTCTGTAGGCTTTAGTATCTATACAAGGCTGTTCACTGCAGCAAGAAAAGAACCTTTAAACATACTCATATTAATAATTTATTCATACTATCATCAAACAACCAAATTCCTGATAATTACTCAAATGTATAAGAGAATAATTTTTAGGCAACTAATACGAGAATGTTCAAAACTGCCCATATCCTCTAAATAAAAACACAAACTAATTTTGTTTTGAAGTATCAACGTAGATTGAAGAAAAACCAACTAAAGGATAAATTTCAAGAAACTGTAAAAGTAACTTTAACGGAGTCACCCCCTATGTGTGCATTATAATGCAAGCATTTCAGAGAGTAAAAATCATTCGCCTTGACCAGGATTCGAACCCGGATCCCTCGATAACCGGCCGAGTGCTTTAGCCAGTTAAGCTACCGAGACGTCCTCTTACACTCTGAAATTTTGGGGGCTTTAAAGGAACAAGATGTTATGACGAAATACCGTACATACAATGTCACAGGCATTCGTAGTCGTGCGCGACGCGCCACAGTCCACGATGTTAATAAAGCCATTTTCAAACACTTAGGCTGTTCATACCTTAGACAAATTTCAAGAAACTGTAAAAGTAACTTTAATCTAAAAGTGAAATTAATTTGTCTAAGGTATGAACAGCCTAAGTGTTTGAAAATGGCTTTATTAACATCGTGGACTGTGGCGTGTCGCGCACGACTACGAATGCCTGTGACATTGTATGTACGGTATTTCGTCATAACATCTTGTTCCTTTTTAAGTCCCCAAAATTTCAGAGTGTAAGAGGACGTCTCGGTAGCTTAACTGGCTAAAGCACTCGGCCGGTTACCGAGGGATCCGGGTTTGAATCCTGGTCAAGGCGAATGATTTTTACTCTCTGAAATGGTTGCATTACAACTAAAGGATCATATCACAGCTGTCATCAGAATACTTTGTTGCCATCTGGATTTATTTTGTTGAACTATTATCTGGTCAAGATGACAGAAAGATCAAATTCCTTCCTGAAATCCATCAAAAGTGATTTTTCTAGAATGCTCACCAAGTTCCCCACTTATCCTGTGGTTTTCATGGTTTACAGGTTAGCAGATACTCTGCTCTCAAAGATCCTGGCTATTAGTTAGCTGCTCATTCGGCCTCAAAATGCCTTATGTAAAGCTTGTAAATATAAGCTATAAGTAAAGCTTGATTTGTGAAAGAATCTAATACATATGTAATATCCAAAGACTAATACATAAAGGATTGAGACACACCTAATTTTAAATCGTATTTTTCCTTGGTTTGTGTCCTTCTAATTGATATTTGCTAATATTCCTTAACATTAAATTTTGATTGGAATTAATTGCCTTGATAAAAATTACCCAGTTTAGCTTTTGAGTAATTTTTGACATGTAAATCACTCATGTATTCACCATTACATACTTGTTATGCAGTCTGCCTGGGGGTGTCTTTTTCCTGGTCCCAATACTTAGGCCAACAAAGTGATTTTCAAGGACATCTGGTGATGACCCCAATTTTTCATTAGCAGGAGATGACCCTGATTTTTCATTAGGAGGAGATCTCCCTTCCATCTTTCTCACCTCTATCTATGAGAGAAAACATACAAATTGCAAGTATTTGCATAGTAATTTCATGAATCAATTCGTTACTTGAAAACTTATAGTATTAGTCTCGACAGCCTTTGTGGAAAGCATGTTTCATCGTCAGAAGTATGCATAGGAGAAAGTAACACATTTGACTTGTAACAGCAACCACTGATGCAATATGGAGTTAAATCAATGAAACTTTTAACACATGTACATTATAAACTAAGCAAATGATAGAGCAAAATTAAATTTTTGCGCAGAAAGTTGTCTGGATGAAAATATTACTATCACTGTATATTGAACAGTCCTCATAGGTTGATTAATTTAGGAGTAAGACTGATTAAAAAGTATATAAAAGTACCCAGTGTATAGAACCACAATAGAGATTGAAGAGCATGTGAATAATTCACTAATAAACCAGGAACCTCAGTTAAGTTACTTATCCTTGCCCTTTGATCACATTTTGGCAATGAATTACTTAAAAACTCTTCTAATTTACTACATGCAAATTTATGCCAAATAAAAAATCTGAATAGATCTGAAATTTACCAAGATGAAAATTTACTGAAATGGACAAGAAGTTCATGCATGAAACTATATTTTCCAACAAGATAACACACAATGAAGCCAATATAATTATTTCATCTTCCCAATTATTGACTTCTTTCCAATTGAAACTTTTCCTCTTTTTGTTGGTCAGTAAATAGAGCAAAGGTGTTCGCATAGGGCTTGTAACGTGCAAAATTCAACTGTCAAAAAATTCAAAATGTTTAAGCCTACTCCATGTTATCACTGTTCATATCGCTTTGTTAATGTTATTGATATCGTGGTTTTATTCAATCATTTACCCATTGAATCTAAAACTTCTCTTTGTCTCGAAAAACCCTTCATGAACCCGATTATATATTTTAGGAAAATGAAATTTTTTTAATAAAAATAAATTATTTAGTAGTAGTTTAATTTCAGTATCCATGATTTAGCTCTTACTTTCAAAAAATAAAATAAAAGCTTATATATAAGTTTAAATTTTGAGATGATAACGTGGCAAGGTTAGTGAGACCAACACATTTACCTAATGACAAGTAGTGATTATTAGGAGGGGCAACCAAGTGCTGAAATAATCCACAACTATTGAGTATCTGAGGGCTTAAAAGTTGTATTCATCTCGTAAAACGATGATTCCCTTGGCCTTCATGAGAGTAAAGTGTGAACCTTGCCGGAAAACTATAATGCCCAAACTGAAAATGTAAGGATCCTCAGTGGTAATCATGCTACATTTTACTGTCAGTTACCCTTAGGTGATACTTTGAAACACAATAAAATGTTTAGATGTCAACCGAAGTTTTAAATTATGACAAATAATCGTGGCCTGTGTTGTATTGTTATAAATAGACACCATTATGGTGACTGACATGCAGTATTGTAACAACCAATAACTTATTATATTTAATCATATATTAATCAACACTGACCTTAGAAAGAAATATCTTTTGTATATATACATCATAGAAGGTACTCGGTAGAATATTCATACTTACATGCATTTAATAGATACACGCCAAAGGGGTTCCAAATAAGGCCACATTCAGATGATTCAATTAATGTTAATCAGCTTCATGCATACTGAAGTGAATAAAAAATAATTAATGCTGAGTGAAAGAAGACATCAGGAAACGTTGGCGGTAAATTTTAAAACAAGGAAGAAAAGTACACAGCTCCCGAAAAAATGAGCTCAATTACAATGCATACAATGACATTTAGGAAAAAACGACAAATAATCGTGGCCTGTGTTGTATTGTTATAAATAGACACCATTATGGTGACTGACATGCAGTATTGTAACAACCAATAACTTATTATATTTAATCATATATTAATCAACACTGACCTTAGAAAGAAATATCTTTTGTATATATACATCATAGAAGGTACTCGGTAAAATATTCATACTTACATGCATTTAATAGATACACGCCAAAGGGGTTCCAAATAAGGCCACATTCAGATGATTCAATTAATGTTAATCAGCTTCATGCATACTGAAGTGAATAAAAAATAATTAATGCTGAGTGAAAGAAGACATCAGGAAACGTTGGCGGTAAATTTTAAAACAAGGAAGAAAAGTACACAGCTCCCGAAAAAATGAGCTCAATTACAATGCATACAATGACATTTAGGAAAAAACGACAAAATAACACAAACGGAGAAGAAGAAATATGGCAAACATTTTTTCCCAAGAATGTTATACATAAAGCTATTTTTTATTGCATATTTCTCATCTGCACAACAGCCAAAACGCAAATACAATGGTTTTAGTGCACTAAAAATGTCCCTTGCTAAAAAACGATGGTTAACAAAATGGACATTACTTGTTCCAATGTTTTACAATCTTTTAATTTTGTGTCCTACGCGTATTTATTGCATCTAACTAAAGTGAAGTAAATGTATTGACATTATTACTATGCACATATTTATGCTAAATATTCATGACAAAGTACAGGAAATGAAGGTATTCACAGGACTATATTTGAACCATTAGAAGGGAGTACTAGATATATATCAAACACATTTCTACCGGGGAAAATAACGAGAGCACGCTACAATAGCTCATTTTTAACCTTTAACTCTCTTTAAATAACTTGATATTTAGGAATACTCAGCAGAATAGGACGCGTACAATTAGAAAATTCAATACCTGCAGCTGACGTTATTAGGGAAATGACTTCGTTATCACACACTAATGCTTTATTTGAAAGCCAAGCCAATACACGAAAACATTAGAAATTATTTTTATTATCATTAGAAACAAGCACCAAAGGGCTAACTACGGTTTGAAAATTGACATGGTCGATATCGTTCTTCTATTTTTTTTACAAATTTCCTCTCTTTCCGCTTCACTCGTAAAAGCGCTCTGGTAATTGGCGGTTTTTATCAAAGAAACGCTTCGTATGTTAGGTGTAATTTACCGGATTAATTGTATACTTCGCCTTTATGCATAATTTTTATTGTGTTGTAGAACTTATAATACAGAATATAATTACAGGAATTATTCTTCTCGTCTGCTATACTGTGTAAAGAAAAGCGTTCAGATGACGCATGAAAAGTACTATTTTATAAGTAGGTATTCCCTGAAGAGTATTCATAACTCTCTAGTACTAAGTCATGACATACATAATTTAATATTTAGGAATCTGTGATATCGATGATTGCTGTGAAGTTAAGTAAAACTTTTTAAATATTCATTACATATATTGTTACGATTAAGTTATTCTAAGGGTTCATGATTGATTATCTGATCATATGAATCTTACTTGATAAGTTGGCGTTATGGCTATTTATGTTTAATATTGTTACAATAAACACGCAGAGATATATTACTGATTTCTACTGACCTGATTAATATGGCGGGTTAACTCAGATAATGAGAATTACTCAAAATTTGGAGCTCCAGTGTGCTATTGGCTGATGTCTACAAAACTTTTGTATATCCCGAAGAGTTTTTGTCACGATTTTTCAGCCGTAAAAAGTAAAAATCTTAATAATAATTGAATTTTTATAATAAGTGTTAGCAATCTGAAATAAATTTCAATTTTCTGGAATGATTGAACAGATCTAAAATCATACATATGATTCTGTAATCCATTAATCATTATTTGCGGTAAAGTTTAATGATGAAGCGATGATATTAGGCGCTTTCCCTAACGAATTCTGGGTAATTTGAAGAAATGTTTTGAAATAAGTTCTTGGCTAATGTTTTAAAGATTTTTGTTGTTTTATTGACAATCATTTTTAGATAAATATGTTTATACAATGTCTTGAAAATAAGTTAGAATTTTCTCTGGCATGAACCAAGTACAAGGTATATTTTTTTAAGTAAATTTTTCTTTGTAAGCTCAATGTTCCAACTCAAGATATGGGTAGATATAATGAGGAGTGATGGACAGGATGACAATATAAGGGAAATAATTCAAGCCAACTTAACAATTAACTTAAGAGTCACTTGCATTAAAAAGCTGAAACATTGAATAACATAAGAAAAAAGCATCTAGTGTTTTGCATCTTAATAAAAATGCTCTTATTTAAACATATATTAGTTTATGCATTATATGTTAGGAAACAGCATACATAGATTTCTACTAGGATTCTGCTATCCCTATTGCTAATACATGGTAATATATACGATATCAATTTAAGTATTTTCAACATTTTCTAATTGTATGTTATACTACATAGGTGAAATAATAGTATGCTGAAATTTAAAAATTAGCATGTATAGTATATATTTTATAATTAATATTATGATTTCCCCACCTACTTTAATTGCTATTTCCAAATTTCATGCCTATTTTACAATTTCCTTCACATGTTGAAAAGGTTAAATGGCCTTAATCCTGTCTTTCAGTGTCAATCCCAACTCTCCACGCATGACATACCCCCAAGCACTCTTCAGGTTTTAACAGCTCCTCCAGTCTACTCGTATCTTCTGTAATACATTTATTATTTCTACCGAATTTACTATATTCTCTTATTAATGGGAATATGAATGATTCTACGTAATCATTTCATCTTGCCTGTTCAATTTAATGATCCTTCAATAAAATTATTTTCTCTGAGATTTTGATTATCCATGACTGACCACAATTCATCTGTTTGCATGTTTAACTAAATTTGAATAAACAATTTTATTTTCTAAAATAAGGACATCAAAGAATATAGAGTTGTTGAAAAATTATCAAAAAATTTTGTTCTCTTGACAGAGAAAAAAAATCTCCCAGTGCTCAGGGAGAACAAGTTGGTAGAGTCCAAATGGATGTGGTTACAAGACCCACTTAATTTCCACAATAAATTCACGTCATTTCATAATGAGACACGGTCAAGGTGAGGTGATTTTAATTGATAATACAATAATTAATTTGGAATCCACATTAAAATTATGTTAAATATATATTATAAAATATATATAATAAATAATATTTTATATTTATAATATTTCTATTAAAAATTACTATGATGTTAATCCACCTTATGCAAGAGCAATTCACCAAAAATGCCATGCTTGCCTTTAAAGGTATTTCCTTACCCAGATTGGAGTATTTGCCCACATTCAGATCACTTTGATTTCAACTTCCATTCCCTCTTATTCCTACAATGATATTTGTTGAAAAAAATCAAAAATCAGTCTCTACTTATCCACATCCCCTAATGAATTTTGTGTAAAATGAAATGAATTCGGAAGTTTTTCTGTTTATTCTTGGTTGACAGGTTTTTCATGTCCTATATTATTCTCAAATTCCTCCTTTGTCACAAGGAACGGTAAAATATGTTGAAAAGGTGCAGTTTATATCGAACCTTCTCTGCATCAATTAAATACTCATTTCCAAAAATGAATGTATTTTCCCCAGTCATTATTAATAAAAAGGTAACAAATGGAACTTTTGATGAAGCTCTAATGTAAATATTGGTCCCATAATTAACTGTTTGAGTAAAATTTGAGGTTCAGTGTTTGTTGCCTCACTAATCAAGCCACAGATTGATTTAACCGTATTTAAGTTTCAGCTGGAGGTGATTAGAGTCGAGGACCAACCCTCTTCTCACTCGTCTGAATTCATACTCACCATTGCTTAACGAGCTTTTGCTTTAGGAATTTCAACTTTTGACCTGCAATTAATCTGGCTGTCGTTTCAATTCACATTTTCTTAGTCAAAAATTTAAAACTTTGCATGTGATTGAACAGTAATTCATATATTTACTATATGTATTCATATATTACACCAGCCAATTATTTTTTACTCAGACAAACACCAGCATTTCAAGAAACTTGTTTTCAGTCAATTCAAAACTTTTTAGAAAGACCCAAGGACATAACAATGGTATTAAGACAATACTGGTTTAGTTGTCCAAATATTTATTACATTGATATCACAAAAAAAACATTGTAAGGAAAATGGTAATAAATGCAGTGCAAATAAGCAATTTTTAACAATTTTTTTATTATTGTGACAATTTTACGAAAGTGAGGAACATGATGATGTTTTGAATATGTGAATGATGCTTTTTAAAATAATACTCATGGAGAAGGCAGTCTATAGGTGACAATGCTAAAATTCAAAAGACAGTATTTTCTATTGAATTTCTTCATCCTTCAGACTTTTATTTTTCATAGACGCAATGGTTGAAGATGACTTAGTCTCAGAGAGGTTTGTCTCAAAGTAGTTGTGCAGCCAAAAGGAAACCTCAATATTGCAGAAGTCAAATTTGACATCCACAATGTTTAATGCACGCCTGTTGCTCTTGACTACTAAATTTTTGTGTAAGAATATTAAATTAGAATGGTGTTGTTGGCCGCTTGGCAACCCAAGCCTTGATGTTGGGAAGGTTGAGAACCATGTCTCGGTGGGTCTTCAGGTTGGCATGAGATTCAACTATATCACTGCCAAGCATGTCACATGAAACTTGGAGGGTGGCCACAAAATGGAGGTCGGCCCATGTCAACTGCAATGAAAAATTAGGATAATATTAATAGTGTCATCTATGATTGCAATATGTTCTTACTTCCTTTCTATGGATTTTCTAAGTGGCAATTTAGGGAAGGAAGAGCCACAATAGCCACTAACAAATTACAGGGACATATAAATTATATTTTTTCTAGTAGTAGTAACTATACCATAAAATATAATCTTGTATATATATTAACAAATTCATATTGTGTTTCCATTTTTTTGGGTCCTTAATTTTACAGCTGTGTTTCATCACAAAAATTTCTTTGCATGAATGTTAAAAGGCTTTCTCACCTGTCCACCAACTAGGAAACCACCATTCTTCTTCACCTGCTCATCGAATTTGCCCAGGTAGAATGGTGCCTGATCCTTGATGATTGTACCCTTCAGTTCATCCTTCTTGGAAGCATCAGGGTTGAAGAAAGCCTGAACAACCTCTGTGGGATAAACAAGATTTCAGTTAATTCAAAACATCAAAACTGAAATGAGGAATCTGACAAGTGATGTCACTCAAAGCAAGCCCAAAGGTATTTATGGCTTCTCTTAGAGGGATTTTAGTTCATATTAGTAAAAATAATTTAATGCAATATTCTGCATGTAGTCCTGTATGTACATATTAATTTATGGACTACATGTGCAAAGCCATGGTTATGGGAAAATAGTTCAGTCCTTAGAAGACATTCATTAACTTCAGAATTACCCTTATTCCTCTCCAAGCTGGTTACAAAATTTTTTGCCCATGCAAGCTCCTCATAATGCTTTTCCTAACAAAATGCGACTTATCCTTAACAGTTGGTCATCTTATAAGGATATGTATGAACAACTGAAATACGGGTATTATGTGAAACTATTTATCTTTGAGAAGTCTAAAGAATACCGCTATCGTAGTGATTCCAAATTGTCAACGGACAGAATCAATGAAGATATTTGTACTTTTAAATTTCAAAATGGTTTTATTACCAACAAATTATTTAATAAGATATTGCCACTATATGCCAGGGTGCAAACAAATGAATTATCTGTTGGTAGTTCATAAAAACCGATTCATATCACTGGTGTACCAAGGATGAGGATAATTAATGCCTGCATTAACTGAACTCAGAACCCTAAGGACATAGCTTTCCCCAGGACTGAGGTTGATACCATATGAGTAAGTTCCTATTATAGTTATGCATGACAAGCTAAGGGTTGCCAATTAATAAAAGACCATCTGAATTTATAATTTTCCCGTTAAAAGTTGAATGTTGTTTCTATTAAATATGTAGTCCTATATTTTCAAAGTATTTGTTTGTTTTCTTAGACTATGTTATGCAAAAATTTCACAATAGTGCATATTAGTTTTTGCCACAGTGGCTTTGCTTCCATGTATGCATTCCTCATTTAAATACATAACATGTTTTAAATCTAGCCAGGAACCAATTTTTTCTTTTTTAATTTGGATTGCCATTGGAGAAATTGGTACTTTTAGATTGAAAGATTGCTAGACAACTTTAGATTTGAAAATCACACCAAACGATCGTAATTTCCATAGAGGATTTTGTTAGACTCCACTTGGTAGTAATTGTGGGGGTTAGTGGCTGTAAGACCATGAAAAACGCAAGAGAATAAGATTCATGGAGTATCTTTTTTTATAACTTCATATAATTAGTCTTCAAGGTCTACAACATTGAAGATCTTACCAAATAATGATGTTAAAAGTTACTCTTTTAAAGAATTGCTAAATTTTTCAAAAGGAGTGTCCTTAATATTTATGGTAGATGAACTACATAGGCTATTGGTTCATCTTTAGAGTAGCAATAGCAGAGAGATACTTACGGGTGTGAAGGTCACCCAGGGTCTCCGCAGCAACATCACACTCCAGTGCTTCCCATTCATCCTTGCCAGTGAGCTTGAACTTGCGAGCAAGGTAGCGCTCAATTGCAAGGGACTGGGTCACTTGCTTGCCATCCTCCTCAAGAATGGGCACCTTTCCAAAGGGAGTGGCTATAGAACAAGAGAAAATGAACACAGTATTAGCTACAGTTCACTGTTGCTGTTTTGCATATATATATATAAATGGTAAAAATTTGACTGATTTTAATAGTTCCTTGTTTATATGAATTAGACAGTTTATTCAGCACAGAAGTCTCTCTGATTTTTAGTTTTCTATCCAAAGAATAGAGCCACGCACAAAGTTGGGATTTATGATCCTACCATGGTTCTTAATGAATGATATTGCATTTCTTTCCACCAGCTAACTTTCTTGGGTGGTCATACTTAAAATGATGTATTTATCAAAGATTGATTTTCAAATGGTGGTCAATCAGGAGAGAATCTTGTTTTTACTGTAATGTGTATGAGGGAAAATATTTAAGTATTAGGCACTCCTAGAAGTACCTAATAACTTGGGATAACCACAGCTCTGAATTAGGGATGCCCAAAATCTACTCTTATGAAATATAACTCCCCTGTCAGAGCACACATGCTAAACCATTCCCACTATGATAATGGTGATGGGGAGCATAGGAGGGAGATTTACTATCCTTGAAAATGTAGAATACCTATATCACATGAAGTTGGAATGATACAGGGGAAAAAGATTTTGTTCAGCATGCATGAGAGTCAACCAGATATGTGGCTGTTCTATTTTTATGTGGTCGGGTGTGTGGAAATCCGAGCTAATCTTTTAAAGCTGAATGTTCATAGAGGCAGAAGTAAGTGATCTTGCTTAAGACAAACCTCGACGGCCATGCGCTATTGGGTGATGATAAGAGCATTTCCAGTGCATTAAAATTTTTTTAAACTTTTAATTAGGCAATGAGTATTCATCATTCCCACCCCGAGGGAATTAGTATTACGTTCGATTTTCCGGGTGCGCGAGGAAACCTACAGTGACTCTTTTTCCCCCTCACTTCACTTTTCGCACCGAACTTCCCTCCCTCGATCGGCGTAAGGAGGTGGGTGGGTGGACATTGTCACCATCGGATTTAATCCCGTTGTATTCACACTTAGAAGACTGTACACGCAAGTATTTTCCACGTGCGGACTTGTAGGCGGCATCCTGCCCAGTTTAGTTCTGTACCCAAGGACAGCGAGTCCTCCCCCTCATTCCCCGTTCGCAAGGGAAGGTGCATACAACTCCATCCCCAGTCCCACGCCGCCTCATTATTTCCTTCCCCTCTCACTCTCACAACCCTCCTCGCAGAAGTGGACTTTCCCTTCCCAGCCCACATCGACTTTAGACGCCCGTCCAACCCACCGTCGCATTCGCCCTTCTGTGCACCTTGCTCCCCCCTACCCCTTCCTCTCTTCCCACCGTCACAACCCTTCATTTCGCACTTCCTCCGCTCGAGAAAAAAATCTCACCGCCCCTCCCCAAAAGGCAACCCTTCTCTCACGACGCACCCCACGGCCCATTAGAACAGCAAAATGAGCGTCGCGAGGGGAGGGGGTGGGCGAAACGCGTGAAAAACTGGGAGGGGGATCGGCGGGATGGGTGAGTGAAGTGAGTGAGGGAGGACGTCAGGGAAAGAGGAGAAGAATGGATGGATGGATGGATCAAGGTCTTATTACAAAGTTTGTTCCGACGGACTTAAGGAGAGGGGCGAGGGGAGGGGGTGAGAGAGAGACATGTGAAAGGGTGGCTTGCGGACGTGGGCCGTTCTCATTGGCCGCTCGAAGAATTCTCGTCGAGTGGGAGAGACGTAAACGCAATCACTCAGCACACGGTGCATTGGAAGGATGGGGTGCATACCGAAGGGTGACTCACGTGAATATTACCTTTCGGCGATTTATTTCTAAACCTGGGATTGACGAAGGGCGAACTTAATAACAGACCGTCGTGCCTCGAAGGCGGAATGCTTCGCCGTTGAGGAATTTTGAAAGGCCGGAAGAGTAGTATAGCGTCTGGGCCGAGAAGGGAGGTGAATTTTCGTCTGGCGGAAAGGTTCGCTATACCAGTTCTTCCTGCCCGTGAAAAACATTTGGCCGTAAGAACTGGATGTGATACAGTATCCTACCGCATAAAGGACGTGCCTACCAGAAGCAATACATGCCCCACAAGTTCGGTCAATATTTAAGTCGATCATAATAACAAAACGGGATATTTTTTTAATGAATACTAATACTTAGTTGAACTACTGAGGATCACTTTAAAATAAAAGCTGAAAAATAAGGCTCGAAAAGATTGTTAATTTAATCGCTGCATCTTGGACATTCACCAACACAGTTGGGACTTAAAAGCGATGGGCGAAAAATCATAAAGTTAAATTTTCGATCCTTAGACATGGTATTCTTGATATATTTCCTTATTACTATCCAGCAGTTTTTTTATTTCTAAAAATACTTACCTCTCCGATGTGGCTCCGAATTTTTCGAGTCCGAATTTTTCGGGATATCAGATCGGATTCGGAGTATGTGGTGAAAGGAAAACGCGGAAAATATTTTAAGTAGTATTCTAAGGTAATAGTAGTGGGAGGAATTATAATTCGTGTACGTGTTCGCACGCAATGTGCCTTTTACCTTACGATACCAATGGGTATTATATTCCTCAGGTTATTATAGATGCGCAGAAGTAAAAATTCAATTCAGTTTAATGATTCAGCCAATGCTATTTCAGGTGACGAGTATCATTATGAAAATGTGAATCACAGTTTCATATTGCAGGTCGTTTCACGCGTACTAATAGTTTCCTTCAAATGTGTAGGAACTATTAAGATGAATATCTCACGGTGTTATTTTTATGGTATAATAAGAGGCGTGAGAGAGATTTTTTTTCAGTCAAACTTCGCTGGAATTAAGTCTTTTTTGCATAATTTTCCGAGCAGTTTCTTCGCCGAGACCAGACCCCCACCCCATTTACGTCGATCGAGTCATCTGCTTTTCTAGAAAGAATTTTCTGATCATTTCCTAAGTTCATTCATGTGATTATGGAGACCAAATTTTTCATTTGTGCACCTTTTGAGTGTGGTGATGAATGTGCAACCATTAGTGGACATTTAGATAGATTCAAAGTAGACAGGTAATGATTATTTTAAACAAGCTTGATATGGTGGAATACGCAGTTTTTGAGAAGTTAAAAAAATCACTAATGTTAATAATTCCAGGTTCTTTTCTCAATTCATGATAAGCTAGAGAAAATATATTTTCGAAAAGAGTTATGTTTTTGAAACAGAGAATTAGAACGAGCCTTATATGGAATTAGAACGCGTCTTTAATCTGGATTTCATTTATATCTGGATTGTGATCTGATAACGTTTAATCTGGATTAATTTGTATTATAATTACGAGAAAATGAGCATTTGTGGACATTAGTGCCCAAATATGAAGCGGAAGTTCTCATACCACCTCAGCTCCCGCAAACATCCCGCCACAATGATAAGCGCTTTATTTTTTGTCAATGTTCTCGAAAGAAACACTTTCAGTATTTAAACATGTCGACTAACACACCCAGTTTTAACTGAGGTAACCTTTTAATTCGTCATAATCAACTAAAATTTGAGGCTTCAAAGCGTTCGCGCCAAACTCAAATTGCATAGCAGGAAAATGAAAGTTAAGAGGGTTGCCAAGTTGTTCCAGGCGAAGTAGAAAACCACACCCTAATCGTTTAAAATAATGAAATCCTGAGGCTGTTATGAACTTCTACTCTTTTATTGACAGGTATTTTTAATGGTGTCGCATTTATTTCATGTACGTATCAATCATCCAATAATATATGTAACGTAAATAATTTGTCTTAACATTTTACGTCAGAACGAAATTTCTATCCGGCAAAGCATTTACATGTTTCTCAGTTGTAGCAGCTACAATTTTGTTTAGTTCATCGTCTGTAAATCCTTATGACATCGAAGCAACCCGCTAGCGAACACACTTAAATGTATTGGCTCAATCGGCGGGAACACCAACGAGAGGTTACTATGGCAACCCCATACGTAAGGGGCAACTCCCCATAGCTTATTTTTTACGCTGTCGGTTGACCAACGACAGGTGGCACATTATGCCCCTCCCCCCCACTCTTATCCGTTTCACGGTCTCTGCTTTGTATATTATGTCTGTTTCCCCGAGTTTCCAAACTTTGCGCGAGGGTGCGCCAGCAGACTCAACAGTTCGTCGAACTCTGGTAGTTCCAAGGTGACCTTCCCACGCCAAAGCGCTGGAGGACGCCGCTGAGTGAGAGAGAGACCAACTGTGAGGGAGGGCCGATGAAGATCAAATCTAGGGGGACACGAAGCAATCGCTTCACTGAAAGAATGCGTTCGAACTAATTCCGATGTGGCCAGTTCAATTAGAATCAAAAACTCAAATGTACAGAGCAACTGGAGACTGAAAAAATTCGGCCTTGCAGATGAAATGGAAAATCTAACTTCATTTAGAAATTAAAGATGGATTTAAAACGTTTCAAAATTTTACAGAAATAGGCGGTAAAACTTTTTTAAATTCTCAATAAGGCTGATGAGATGTACATACAATAAACGGTTGCTGCCTCAGAAGCTTAAGACCTAATTGAAGTATTATTAAATGAATACTCCACGCCTTTCTCTTCAGAGATACGATAAGTTATGAAAAACCTGGTTTTAGGGTTGCCAAATGAGATTTACCAATCTACTTTTCCAGACTTTATGCTATTATTACGAAATTAACTGATTCAGACTCTTAGGAATAGTTCTGGGAAATATATATATATATATATATATATATATATATATATATATATATATATATATATATATATATATATATATATATATATATATATATATATGGGATACAATAATGGAGGATTTTTTCTCAGCGTAGAAGAGATATTTTTAAGAAACTTTCAAAATTTCGTGATTAATTTCGCGTAAAGTACCTCCTCCTTGAGGAGGCCGTTGAAAGGTAAACCCAATAATTACCTAACACGCTACTTACGAAAGGGAGAGTTAAATATAACAGTTTAAAAAAATCAGTACTCAATTTCTAATGCTATGGAAGGTTTCATGATGAAGACTCGAGCATGCCCTTAACGGAGCGATATACTATATTTCTCCGTTTCAAGGATTTCCAGAGGGTTTGGATGAAAATGAAGGCGAAACGGAGACTCAATATCGATCGCGGCCGGAATTTCTCTTTCCCGTCTAAATGAACTGGAATTTTCTTTTTGGGATGGCGCCAGTCACGCCAATGCGGTTGAACGGGTAAGAAGCGCAAATGCAGCCTTGGTCATCGAAATAATAAAGAGGATATGATCTATGTTCTATATTCATTTCCACGAAGAGGCATTTCGAGCAGCTTCTGAATGCAACAAAAATTCAAATCTGACCTCCTTGCGTAAATCTTTTAAGGTAAAAATTTTGTTTGGACTACCGATAGTTTTTTTCTTTCGATTTTAGTATCGATTACGCTAAATAAGTATTAAACCGTCAAAAGTCTTCTTTCTCAATGACGGAAGTGATTTCTCTTTTCCTCTTCATGTGAAACGTTACCGTGGAATAAATTTCATCTGGCGTCTAAAGATTGAATACAAATAAAGTAATGACATGCAGTAAAAAAAATGTTAATTTTTTGAGAGGGTATCCCGCGCCTTTGGTACCCTCAAATAAGCCATTTGTACGCTTGGCGGTTTTTCTCCTGAAGAGAATAAGGCAATAGTGGAAGCGTTTTTATGACGCCCTTGTAAGCCAACAGGCAGTAACATTGGTACGACCGACTGCCATACGGACGCGAATTTTCATTCTGAGAATGCAATTTTCCTGGATACCTTGGCTATTATAGCTCAGCTCCTAAGTGAAAGTCTTCCTTTGGGATTTGGCCTCGGAAATTAGCGGGAGGGAGTTGAGTTCGAGACGAGGGAAATCCTTCAAGCGTCACTGGGGCGGGTGGCCAAAATAAGAGAAGGATCCCTTTGTGAGAGCCCGAGGTATCGCACACCATTCCCGGCCAAGATCACGGAAGAAGAACTAGAGGACTCGAGAACAAGAAGAAATGCAATGAACAAGTCAAACGAATACATTTCCTTGTCGCAGGCGTATTAATCACCATTGGAAAGAGCCACCGAAGAACTTTTCAGCGCATTTTCTGGACATCTATTAATGAAAATTTATTCGCCGAGATAATTTTGCGACAATATTCTGCTCACTTTGATGATGATGAGTGGAAGGATGTCAAAATATAAAGAATAAAGCAACGTGAAGTGTCTTTGGCGAAACATCCCTAAATGAATTTTATCCGTTCCGGCGATAATTATAGAAGAAAACCGAATGATGGGTATCGCAGCCGATCTTCCAGTACAAAATAAGTATAAAAGGCTCCTCGCACAAAAATTTTGCGAAATGAAGGAGTTATAATTGACAAATTACCTAGGATTTTGTCTATCGCTAGATAAAATATCGATGAGCTAATTTTCATAATGATCTGCTCAGGTTTATATTTTGAACCTTTTTCAACAAATTTTCTCGAAAAATCGCCTTCCATTATTTTGCCCCGGGATAAATCTGGAGTATAGCCACATTTCGATCACGCACTAGCTACTTCGGAAGACTCAATGGTCTATATTTACTGGAGATTTGTTACTTACTTGGTTTGATTGTTCCCCACTGGTCCTTTGAGATTCTGTTGTCTTCAAATTCAACTCCTGCTTGGTGGAGGATGAACCTGATTGCCTCGCCGCGGCCGCGGACGTCGAAGTAGGTAAGCTTGAAGGAGGGGGCCATTATGGTGAAGTTTCTGGAGTTCTTAGGTTAACCTGTTGATAGGAAACCAGTTTCGTAGGGTTAAATGTGACGGAGCCAATGATTTTATTTTCAAAAGCCACCATTTAAACATTATCCACAAACAGTTTATTAGAATCGGCATAGTAAAATGGAAATTAACTAGTGGAATGAAGTAGTTAGAAAGTGGTCCGTCTATTTGAATTAAATCAAGGATGAACATGGAAATTATCCCTAAGTCCAGAGAAGTTTATGCAGAGTTTCTGAGTAAAAATTATCCAGGGTAAAGGTGGAAATAATTTCGGCGGGACGGCTTTTACCAACTATTTCAATGAATTACAGTGCAAAAAATTCAGTTTTTCAAATTTAAAACAAATGTGGAAATGTCACATTCCGGGGTGGTCAACACTTCACTGAGATTAGAAAAAAATGCCGATTCAAGTCGCCGGCACGAAATAGAATACCGATGCACTGAGCCAATCCTGGTCTCGGGAACAAAAATATCACAATTCTCGGACACAAATTCCATCAACTCCCTTCCACAAAGTCAAAATCCGTTCATGGAGAGGAGAGACCCACCGAGCGGTGAAATAAAAGAACTGGAACTCACCAAATCGACCAAGCGTCTGAACGGCGTGCGTTTTGCGTCTGGGAAGCGCAGCCGGCTCCGTCTCTCTTTTATGCCCTGCCCCCGGAAAATGCTCAGTCACCGTTGCGTCACGAAAACCAGCAAAGGCGGCGGCGAATGCCGGCGGCACCAAGGCCAAGCGGGAAAGCCGAAGGAAAGGAGCGGGGAGAGGGCGGGGGCAGGGAACGGACGCGATGGATTGGGGGCGGGGGGGCGAGGAGGGCAGCGCCGCCGCACCCCACGCCGGGGAAGTTTCCCGATGTTGGCGCGTGAGCAATGGAACGCCTCTTTCCGAGAAAGGAGCGTCGGGCTGATTTCCGACGCTCTTCGTGTAAAGAACTCAAAAGAATTGGACTTCTTCCCCACTCTTGTTCCGCTCCATACCTGTGGTTATCAAACCGTCTCAGAATACGGTGAACTTCCATGGGCATAGGTTCCGGAGTCTTCCGTATTTCTTTCAGCCTTCGAAATATAAATGAGGAATTTTCTTAAACCGCATCTCCAGATATTTTAGATACGATTAAAAAATATAAGTTTCGATCTAATTTTGCTTCCGTGCCTTCCTCGAATGCGAAGAGCCTGGAATTTTGGAAGGGTATTCCTTTTCTCCAATGCTAGAAATTCTCAAGATTCTCATCAATGCTCAGCGCACCATTTGGATATTTTCCTTAACATATGTTGCATCTAATTGGATCGTAATAATGAGGGCGAACAGTGTTACACTGGGTGCTAATCAAAATGCAAATAAGGGGAAAAGAATCTTAGAGTGAACAAAGCCAAAATTAATTGACAGGCGAAGAATGATTAAAATCCAAATATGTTGAAAATTCAAATACCCAAACTTCCATGAATTTTAGGAATATTTATTTTACTTTTTTTTTAAACTTCGCAATTCCCTCATTGTTGTATCGTTCGATAGATGTAGCTGAGTACCGTATCACTAAGTTTATCAACCTGTTAATGTTGTAGCAGGCAGTGGATCCACCTACAAAAATCTTCATGGAATACATTGATCCGTGAACCACACTAGGAGTTCCACTGGGTGTAGATGACGGAAACTAGTGCCCGCACGCTCATGTTGTGAAGACTTGATACTTTGTTGTTACTTTATTTCTTTTTTGGAGGATTCGCTGTACCCCAATTTTTACGTCGATGAAACTCATTTTCTTTCACGTTATTTAAATTCATCAAACTTAAAATGAGTAATTTTTACCATTCGAACTCGGAATACTCTAAATTGGAAGGCTTGGAAATTAACTGCGTAAAAAAATACAGTTTGATTCATACGGGGTGCGGTTTATCCAAAAGCCATAGGGAGAGAAAACTGGCTGATAATAAGTTAGATTGACATGAGGGGTTGAGGAGAGTAATTTATATCAATATAATGGGAAAGAAAGAATTTCAAGGATATCAAGTCTAAGCTTTAACCTCCTTCTTCTTAGAGGCTAACATTATTCGATTTAATACTAATTATTACTGACTTCCTAATCTGAAACGAGAACAAGATTCGCCAGGGCAATCCGGTTGGGCTTAAAAAAGTGACGCCAAAAATTATGTCTTTCTTTCCCGAAACACGCTAAATTTCGTGGTTACCGATGGTTAACAGTGGCTCACGATGTTTTTAGTATTGCGATTTCATTTCACCGATGTGAAATAAACGTATTAAGGTGCATAATGATGGCATATTTCTTGCTATAATGTCAAAATGACGACCAATCGGTGGGTTTTTAGAGCCGGTAAACAATAATTTCCTTCGTCCATCCTGCTATTGCCTCATACGGGGGATTTGGGACATTCAACGCTGGAACATTGGCGAAAATTTGCGAAGTTTACTCCACCATTTCATTAACTGTAGAAATAAAACCTCCGTCATAACTTTTTTATCCCAGATCACTTGCATTATCTCTTTCACCGAAGGACCATGGAAGTAGGAAGGATTTAGTTTCCACGGAGGCTTATCAATGTTTTACTGTAGCAACATAGCGAATCTCACTTCCGGAAACTATAATGTCAATTTCCTGGATCAAAAATCATCAGTGTTATCTGAATTTTGCAGTTTTTGAGATATAATTTCCCAAAATAAACGGAAATGTCTCCAATCACGTGCGTTATTTGGGAGGAAATATTGCGTCTGGTTAACGATAATGATTTTGGAATCCCCAATCTCTCGTGTCTCCTTTTTCGTCGAGGAAATGTTTGGTCCTCCGTTCACGTCATCAGTGACGTTGTCAGTGGGTTCAACCCGATTTCTCTCTGCTAACACCAACTCAATTTTTGAATACCGGTCTGCTCTATGAATTTCCCAAGAGCGTCATCATGAGTTGAAGAACACCCTCCCATCGTGACAACGAAGTCAACGTTTATTCACCGGTTATTTTTTGATTTTTGAATTTGTTCCGCGAAAAAAAAATTGGCGATAAACTGTAGGCTTTCAAAGGGATTTTGTTTTCTCGCATATAGAACCTTTTTCTCAGAAACCACTACAGCAGTGATTTAAGATCAGTGTTCCTGAAGCGACTTCAGTGTATGGTTATTGATCATGAAATTATTGTCAATCCATCGACCATCGATTGGGGAAAATTTGATGCAATTTGAGAGACCTGCCCATAAACTGACATGGCGGCGCTTGTCCTATCGAGACGTGGGTAATAAAAGATTATTACTTCCTATCAAAAGCTTTTTCTTTCAAAATTTGTAAATTAAATTTATCATCATCGCGTATCAAGTTGCTAAGTCGTTTGATGCATGGTTGATATGCTTTTTATGAGCAAGATGAATGTTCAAATCGTACCGACATAATGCAGGAAAGACTCAATAGGCAAATTGAGGTCATCCATTTTTAGGGAAAATATTTCGACAAAAAGAAATGTTTGCTCTCGATATTATCGGAAGATAAAGGAAGATTGCTGGAGAATATAAAATATAGCCTGTTGCTATCATAAGATAAAAATTCTATTTATTGTTGTTAGGGTTTGAATTTAAGTATTCATTATATAGCGTTCTAATCAGAGAAAATTTAACCAATGATTTGATATTATCATTTCAATATTTTCAGTTTAAATTACTTTTCATATTCCTACCGCGGTTTCATATATTTATTTATCGATTTATTCGTTATACATTGTACCCTTCATCTTTAAAAAAAGGCAGTTAGTAGTTCTAAATTAAGGTCAACAACTTGCAATCTTGGAAGGGCTTACA
Organism: Hetaerina titia; assembly: GCA_037158775.1. Lineage (NCBI taxonomy): Eukaryota > Metazoa > Arthropoda > Insecta > Odonata > Calopterygidae > Hetaerina > Hetaerina titia. The sequence goes on from CM073774.1 coordinate 36,468,347, forward strand.
TGCTTCTTTCAAGGTGGAGGTAGTTAATTTTAGGCTGAAAATGGAGTTGAATAACCTATCGAGCTGGAAAGTGTTGCGACCCACAGAAAGATTCTTCGTATGCTCACGGATACCGTTTTAATGCACGAAGTGAGGTTCAACCTATGGGAATGACCCCGTTGCAAATTTTGGATGCGGTATCGGAAGGCGAGCAACTTAAGGTGAAGGCCTATGGGAAATAGGCCTTTCCCAGCTTCCATTAATAATATATTTAATGCAATATATAAACCTGATTTTTCTCTCGTTACATATATATTAAACCTAGATATTTGCAAGTCTTGTGAAAGAATTAGGATAATTTACAATCAAGCCAAAGGGTATCCGTAACTTGTAGCGAGTCAAACATTTTAGACGGAGTGGCTAATCGTATTTAATACGTGTTTTTCATTAAAAATTTTCATTTTTCAGTCCTTAATGAATAACATTTTGAGTATTTATATTCTGAAGATAACATTTACGCTTGGGTGTGCACATGTTCCGCACCATTGCCATTTTCAATACAGGTTTGCGTAAATTTTGAAAGATATTTCACTTGTATTCCAGAATGGTTACGGATGTGTAATGGTAGGGCAGATGAAGAGGTAACAGCATAAAAGACTAAATTCATGATTCATTGGTAAAATCCTCATCATTTGTAACATACCAAATAAATGTGGAGCATCTAATGGTTTTAGGTCACGCGGTGTAAGTTTTACAACCAGCATTTTAATTGCTAGTCATCAAAAAAGTCTTTTCTGTGGGAACTGGTATTCTGAAGTTGTAATTTCACGTTTGTATTCGCACACTAACAAATCAATGACGTTTCCTGAATTGGCATCTAAGCGCATCTGTCGAAAGATTTCTCAAATGTATGTGTGCTAGGCTGGAGATATAGTCAGTGAGCGCATTTTAAGAGGAGACTTCATGAATATAAAATAATGTCCATTCATAATTCATTAATCAACATCCTTACCGTTTTCCGCGTCTCGTAACCTGACCGTAAAACCGAACAGACCGATTCAAACTATCGTTTTCACATCGGTCACTTGGCACGGGGGAGGGGAGAAAAGTAAAGAAGGGGAACGAGGAGATTTGATTAAATAGAAACTGCGATCTTTGGATTTTCTTAGACGCTTGAGTAATTAAAAAAATACGTTTTCCGTACCAAGCAAGCTTACATCGATCCTTCTCTGATTCGTCAGCCATACCCAGCGGCTTCCATCTGAATAGGATGAGGTCTAATCTGGCCCCACGGATGATCGAAGAAGCGAGAGAGAGAGAGTAAGGGTGGCGGTAGTCGAGAGCAAATTCCGGAGACCCACGCATTTGGGACGAACCGCTAGCTTTCGACTACGGATGCAGGAAGTTGGGTGTTGCAACGCAAAGACAAAGAGGAAGTTTGTTCTTCCCACAGAACCCGCTCGTCGGCGAGCGGCTAAGCTATAAGGCACTATTGTTTGAGCGGTTGCGAAAGTTACGGCCGAGCGTAAAAACCTCTTTAGACTCTAATTGGTACGGCATTTACGAAGCTCATTCATCGTCTTACCTCTCGGCAATGAGTCGTTACTACCTTGAATTAGCGATTTTTCTTGCTTTAGTCAACGTATCGGTCATGGGTTCGGGCATTAGTCAGCAGGTAAACTTCCAGAGGGACATTACTGTTCCGTGCCGTTGGAGGTGCAGGGATTTTGCGACGCATATTCAAACGCTTAGTATATTCAGTGGGATTAATAAGTTTTCCGGCGAAAGGAAATATTCAGAATGGAGGGCAAAGCTTACTGAGATGATGCCAATAATAGTGGGAGCGTCGTAGCCATACATTAATTTCTTTTTTCATAACTGGTTTGTGTGTCGGAGCTGTAGCAACACCAATACAAAAATAGGGTTTCGGCCTCTAGATTCAAAGCACTTCACTTTTGCTGGAAACAAAATTAAGAAATAATAATAACAATCACATGATGAAGTTGGGAAATGTAATCACTATTAGTACGGGAGCTGGTGGTATGCCGTGAACCTGATATTTACACTTGCGACATTTGCTCACGTTTAACGAGGATACCTAGCAGAGTACTAAAGAGGCAAGTCTTACAAGTTACCAGTTGTCTTTCCCCCTTGGGGGAGCGGGGATGAAAAATTTGCGAATTGGGCATATTTCTTGCGTCTTAAACTTGGCCGAGTAGTCAATGAGGATGCCAAGACCCAGTTTTGACCATTTTAAGACGATATTGGTGTACCGATTCCGGAAACTGGGCCCGCAAATTAAAAAAAAATCGCGAATCGGACACATTTAGGAAAATAATGCCGGGATCTACTTAGCCTAGAAAAGCTAGTTATGGATTTTTTCGTGAGATGTCCTTACATTTCTTGCCTCTGAAGACGAAACTGAAATAGTAACGAATTACTGTATATGATTTCAGAGCTTTAATGACTTTAATGAGTTATGATTATTTCCATGGACAATACCATTTCAGTTGTTATATTCCCATAGCCTATTTCTGGAACAATCATAGGAATTGGTGTTAACAAAAATAGTCATTTCACCAAAAACATGGGTAATTATTGATAAAGAGATAACGTCTTCCTTGTTATCATGTTTCGTTCCGCGGCTTTCGAAGTAAACACAGAATGGAAACTCCCAAATGATTCACGAGTCAGTCTCATGTTTCAGCAGTTATTTTTCCTTCATGTAATAACTGATATACGTTTTCTTAAGGAGCTTTAGTGACTTACAAGAAACCCGGTAACATCGGTCGCCACTAAAGATTAAATTTTACCAATTACCTCGATCTACTTTATAAACACATGTGTGCTTTTGTGTATCGTAAATACTTGCATGCTTATTACAGGTTTCACGAGCAGTTTTTTATATTATTTTATTTGAATGCGAAAAATATAATACATTAAAATATTTTAAAATATTTTGAAAGGGAAACGCAGCAGAAATTGTTTAACGAAATTAGCATTTAATGATTATGTGGTTTAGATGGGTGACTGGGAGTATTGCCTGCTGAGATATGGCTTCTTAGGTTTCGTTCTGTCGAAATCGAGTTCCAAATCTAAAGGACACGCTAAACACTAACGCTATTCATATAATTACAGCCGCATCAGAATCGATCACTCGAAGTTGAGTCCGCCATGACCCCAAAACGAGAACTTCCAATGTGTGGTCTGTGGCATTGTCCCGGTCTCCGAAACACAAGTTCCAATATTGTGGTACGTTATTTGGAAAGGCAATTTCAAGCCACAATCTAACAAACCCCTGAAAAAATCACTGTTCCGTCACATCAGAGAGCTATTGAATTGGCCTTGGTGACTACCGAGTTCTTGGGACACATCCGTATTAATGCCAGAATCACAAATTTCTGATAATTTGTGATTGATCGCATCGTTACTTTATTTTTTTGTACTCGCATGTGGTATTTATGGAAGCGGTAGTTATGTTGGTAATTCGTTCATTCAAGATGTTCTACCAATTTAAGGTAGGTTTCGGACACAACAAGCATTTATTTATTAAAAATGCGATAACTTCCGCTTTATTTACCCTGTATTGTTTCTCAATAACTTTTTAACGTCTGCTTCGATTCATTCCGTCTAAAAAGTCTACCATCTTCCTTCATCCACCCCGCTTACCAGATATTATCCTTTCTATGACGGCCTTCAACATAACCACTACCTTTATACTACATATTCCCCCCATCCATTTCCTTGGCCTTTTTCGGACTTCACCCTGTAACTTCTTCCCTTTGTCCACCCTATTTAAAACCTCGGCAGTTATCGTTCTTTCTGTCAAACTTATTTTCTCCATTCTCCGTCACATTCACATCTCAAAACCTCCAATCTATCCTCATCCTCTTGCTCCAAGGACCAAAACTCTCATCCATAGAGCAATACGCTCTAAATCAGTTTTTATTGATCTTTTTTCACATCTTTTCTCGGCTTCACACCATAGCGGTGGCTTGCAGGGTACTAAAACAAAAATAAAAAAATCTTTACTCAGTGTAATCGTCATCGCTTCTCCTCTTCTTTCAAATGCTTCTTTCGCCAATGTCATTCTTCTCCTCTTATCCCCGCTATTATGCCCCTTTTCCTCTAAAATACGGTCCAAACGTGCACTGCTCCACTTGTCATAATTTATTCCCTCTTATTTTAATTTTTAACTTAGCTTTGCTATTTCTCGTGATTTTCATTACTTTTGATTTCTCGTGGTTAATCCTTATCTCATACTTATCTCATTGTTCCTTCAAAGTACTAAATAATAACTTAAATCCATTGGTCATGCGATTCACTCTTGCTTGATCATTTGAGAACTTGACTTAATCATGGTGGTAATAAAAATAATGCCCATATATTTATTGGTAACATGCACGACAGAGAAGAAATGAAGCGCTATATATCGTATACCTGTAATACCTGACGGACGACAGGCATTATAAAGGGGATTACGAGGGGGAAGATGAAGTGGAGAGATGGAATTAGTTTTTCTTCTTTATTTTTTTGTTATAATATTGGTAACAGTCTGTTAGGGTGGTGAATTGTTTTAAATCAGGATAATAATGTGGCGGTGTCTCTTATCCATCCAATTTGCATTGATGAGCTGCTACTCCTTGGGTTAATTATTTTTTCGGCAATGTAGGTGAAAAGTTAATTTTCACCACACCACCGTGAAGCGAATGTTGCTGTATCGACCACCGCAGTTTCCACCTTCACTCTCGAGGAAAGGTTACTACCCCTTCCTCCTAAGTTACCTTGGTTAGCGGAAGCCACTTCTCAAATCTCAGAACCTTCATTGGGTTTGGTAGCATTTAAGTAATTTCACTTGGAGACGGTCTCCTACGACCCTCCGCTCATTGTTCGTGACTGCATATTCGTTGAGTACGGTAACTATTTCGCAGCCAGCGTCTCGTAAGAGGCTGCCCCATAATCGTCAATTCAGTGGATGCACTCAATGGCTTTAAGCTCAGCTACAAGTCAGACATTATGTCAAACCATTTGCATGTAATGCTGATGTTTCGTTGATAAATTAATGGTGTGGCACGTGTACGAGCTCACAATGGTTCTCCAGGTTTTGTGTAGGGTAATGGGTCTCGGAGATTGAATCGAGAATCGGTGAATGGTTCTTTCCCTCTAAAGGAGTCAGAGAGGCGCCTACGACGATCAATTTGTATTGTTTCCCCTGTGCAAGCATGTACCCTAACCAAAAATTATCTGGGCGTCGCGTCGGGGAACGAATAGGCACAGACGACATACACCCAATCCACTCGAACAGGGGGTTGCATGGAAAATTGCAGTGGAATTACCTTCCCGATTTATTTCCAACCAATCGAACAGAAGATAAAGCCGTTTAAAGGTTCCTGGGACACAGACAACGACCTGTTCCGTTTGATTGGGATTCAATCGTTCCGTTATTTTAATAGAGTTCACGGCGGGAATTTTCCGGACCGCGACTAACAATGTTCGCTGGTATTTTGAAGCAGTTTCACTTCCTGGCTCACCAACTCGGTTGCCAATTTGGACGAATTTTCGATGATTCCAGACAATGGAATTGAACGAATCTATTTTCTGTTAATATCGATGGCACCATTAATTATAGATAATATAAAAATATATCTTACTGATCCGGTGGGTTTGAAACGATATTTATTTGTTCTCTGTGTGATTTTCAAACTCTTGGGGTCCCAGTGTGTCCTACATTGCCGTGTCTCATGGCCCAATTCAGAATGTCCAATGAATTTCCATTTTACCGCGATTCAGATAATATTCCTCTCGCCAATTCTTACTCTTGGCACATGGCTTACCAATCGTGGCCTCAGTTTGTAGCATATGAATAGGAATGTTAAACTCAATACCACATTAGTTTTTTTTTACTTCTTGACGTTGCTTCGTTGTCCGCACTTCAGAGGTGGTATAATTTATCGTTTAAAAATAATTAGAGCAAGCTAGATTAAAGAATTGTTAATTATCGTAGTCTGTAATTTGTCTAAGGTACATTCACTCTGAACACAGAAATGGTAAAATATCGAACGGGTAATTTCGAGTGGGGAAACGAGAAGTTAAATTATCTAGCTACCTAATTTCTTGAGAAATATTTCAGATGGAATCAACCTCGACAAAAGGGCAAAGAAGGACCAACGTGTACATTAGCAATCCTAGACTGACTGGTAAATTATTACGAGCAGGGTGTTTGAATTCATGGTAGGATGTAAGTGTAGAAAGCAACGCGATGTTTTTCGGATGGATTACGAATCGTCATGGGTGCTAGGTCCACTGCTATTCCCTTTGATCACACATTACCCCTAAAAATTTTCTTATATTGACACGCTTTTAAAACTTCAAAATTTAAAACGATTCGTTTTATGTAGGTTTACATGTACTAAATATAATGCAACCATTTCAGAGAGTAAAAATCATTCGCCTTGACCGGGATTCGAACCCGGATCCCTCGATATCCGGCCGATTGCTTTAACCACTTAAGCTACCGAGACGTCCTCTTACACTCTGAAATTTTGGGGGCTTTAAAGGAACAAGATCTTATGACGAAATACCGTACATACAATGTCAGTTAGATGTTCACTCGTTGGAATAATTTATGCGAGTTTTGTTCTGTCGCTTTATATATTCAACATCCCCGATGACTATGTTGCATCATATACATTATTCATCAAAAACTCCCTTTTATCTCGAGGCATTCTGTTTTAAATATATGAGGTTAATTTACTTATCACAAAATACGGGTTACAGGATAACGAAAATAAACAATATCTTATTCAAGAATTTTTTTTTAATTCCTAGTCACGGCAAAGATTAGGGAATTTTTTTGATGATCTTGATCGAGCTCTCTATTACCTCAATGCGGAATGTCAAAATAATTACAAAAAATTCACCTATGAGTGACTAAAGCGGTGGCAGTTTCCTCAGGAAAGTTAAGAATATACGAGTATTTTCGGGGTTTAGGGATCTGATAAAATCAAATTTTTTATTCGGCGGTCTTTCTCTCTCACTGTCTCTCTACGATCCCTCCTGTGCATAAAGATAATGAATGTCACTGGCGGACCTAGCAATTTACTTTCCTTTACTCATCATGGTGGATGCATTTGTGCACGGCAAGCGTTGTTTTCATGTTTTATTAGACTGGTAGTTCCTCCTTGCGTGTGAACTCGAAGCTTGTAATTTGCAAAACTGGGTCAATACTTCGGTAAAATATTCTTTGTTTGGCGTGACTTTTTACCGTTCCTTCTCAGCGAGGTGAAGTTTTACAATGTGATTACTTCCCCGAAAAGAACTAAAATTAAAAAAAAAATTAATAGGATTTTTATTAGCATATTTTAGTTTCCAGGAACTCTCTCAACGCACAAGTTTGACATTGAGCTATAAAATAGGTCATTGGTGTTAGAGACTATTAATCTTTAAATATTGATTCAGAGTAGAGTTTGGCATAATTGTCACTCCACCAATGTTATTCAGATATTTTTGCTCATTAATTACAGTTTTCATTATTACTCACATGCATGCATGATACCCCGTAAGCTACCGCCAGGGTGTGCTTACACATCAGCCTAATTTGGACGCAAATGCTTTTCCTTCTACCGCGGTCGGACAACGTTATTCTGATCCCTTATCATTCGTGGGACAAATGACATCTTAAATCTATCTGTTCTGCTTGTAATATCTCCAATTTTATTTACAAGATCTCTCCTACCATTCTCTAAAAAATAAAGTCTCAGAGTCGAACTTATATGTTCCATGGCCTTGCATAGAAAATGGATGCCAATTCACTAATAATGCAGATAATGCTTCCTGGATATTACGGTTGCTTGAATCTTTAACGGGGAACATTTTCTTATTAATATCGAATCTCTTATAAAATTTTCCATCCGATGCTATCTGATCCATTCTAATTGACCTATTGTATGTATCTCTGGCACTGATCCTCATTTCGTTTTTTGATAAATTATTTGGCAAAGAGGACTTTAGAGATCACGATTTGACCTTCACGCTGTCCTACACTTAAATCTAAAAACGCCCTGTAGCGCTCGAATGTCCTACCCGCTACACACCAACTAGATTATCCTACTACTAAATAGACTACACACCTACTGCCACATGTATGGAATTCAGGAAAATCTTAAGAAAATTAAAGTAACGAGGTTCTGAGCGAGACAGGAATGCCAATTGAACATTGAAGCGGAAAATCATGGATTGTATCAGATGGGAGAGTTCACATTTTTTGTGAATATGGTTGGAGTAATGACAAAATTTGAAGAAGCATTGTCAGCAAAAGAAGCATCTACGAAAAGGAGGAATTTGATGGCAAATACTCTTAGCTAGTGCAAAAGGGTGAGATAAAAGAGTTTCATTTAGAGCGGAATAATCCATGATCCTGAAAACATTAGAGAGAAGGATAACCATATTCAGGATGATTTTGACACATGGGTATGGAAAGGTACGGAGAAGGTACTCAAATTTTGCTCTTCTCAATTAAGTGTAATTTTTATGTAGGGGTACTCCTATACCCATTTCTTCGGAATTACTCTTTTCTTTAACTTAGAAAAGACTATATTTCCACACTTTTCGTAGAGATATTGAGAGAGGTTGACTTATCGTAGTCGTTGTGTCCGTTTCTTCTTTATTAATGAAGAAAATGTTTTTGTTCGGTTTATTATTTTGGTTTAAAGCTTCCCAGTTATTAAGGAATTGGGATTAGTCTTTTGGAGATATTTTTGCGTCATCATAAAGGAAAACGTAACATGTATTGATGATGAAACTCTTTTTGTGGTTATGTGGATTGGATTGTGTTATGCCGTTTGCAGAACATGTCTTGAAATTTTATGTCTGTCGTTCCACGAAATTCTCCACCCACTCGTGTTTTCTTCTGCGCGACCAAAAATTTCATAAATTCCCCAATCCGCATGTCATTGTGGGGTCTGTGTTTTGTTTTTTCAGACGATTAAAACTCCTCAAGAGGGTGACTTGGCTCTCTATCGGCACACCACCATCTGGGATGACGGAGATAAAAGTAGAGAGCGGCGGCATGAATACCTGAACAGATGCTTCCATACGCATGCATCTGTTCAAGTATTCAACATCACACAGTTCCTTTTCGGATCAGGCAAAGTCATAAAAGACAGTTTTTAAGTTTCACAAGAATACTTACACCCTTTTACCAGATTCTTTCATGTTTATCTAGCCTAGCACATTCCTTTCGTCTCTTTCACATTTATAAGTTGTTTTATAAATTATGCTCTATTCTGGAGACATAATATTTCTGCGCTTGGAAACCTTCGATGAAATCCACCATGACTTCCTCAATATCCTCCTCCCTCTCAAACTACTATTTACTCCTCTCTCATGTCTCCGTTTAATGTTTCGACTGTCATCTATTTTCTTTCTCGACATTCTTTCATGACCCGCTTAATTCTCACCCATTTATAATGTTTGTTTCAACGCAGACACACCTCAAATGCATGGTCAAACAGACAAAAACATACCCATCGCATTTAGTTGACATTTTTCTTGGTCTGCCCAAATTTAACTGACATGCAGTAACGCGGTAAGGTATAAACTTAAACGCTTTTGGAAATGGTCTTACTGCTATAAGGAAGTACTAGAGATGGTGGGTGAGGAGAGGGGTTTGTTGAGAGAAATCCTATGGAGGCAGGAAAAATGGATGAAAGGCGTATTGAGCGGTAGTGGAATGTTGAAGAAGGTAATAGAGGGGAGAATGTTGGGCAAGCGAGGAAAGGGCAGGAACAGGATAGGGATATTGGATGGGATGAAGGGTGGAAAGAAGTATACAGAGATGAAGAGGGACCTGATATAGATTAGTTTGCTAGGTGGGGAGTCACAAAATGTTTATTTGATAGTTGTGTCGATCCAAAAACCTACTTTAACCGGTAGATTACCTAATAACATACAAATGTTCGCTTTTTATACACTGCACAAACTATCAGCATCCTTACCGTTAGAATTTTCACACCTTTTGTTCTCGTGTATCCTAATACGTGATATTTGAAAATAGAGTGGAGAGGCAAGGTGAGGAAATGAGGTACTATGTAGAAAAGAGGAAGAGAAAAAGAACATTGAGGAACGCTAAGGCGAAGAAGAGCTATAATTGAACACTCATTGAGGCACGAAGGGTTAGAAACTTAATATAATGGAATATTGAAGGTAAGATCCCGCGAGGAAGACCAAGAAACAAGTACATATAGTATGACAAATTAAGAAGAAGATAACTTAGAAAAGCTATCAGGCGGCGAGGGCAGTAACACTAAATAGTGACAAATGGATGTTTCCAATAAACCAATCTTAGAATGGAAATCCTGATGGTGGTGATGTTTGTATCTTCCTCGATCAATACACCAAGTTATACAATCATTCAATCTGTCCATTATTTAACAGTTTAACCTCACTACACATACTGTTTTTTACATTCTCCTCATTCTGCTTATTAAATACAACTAATATATATATTATTTATTTTATTAAGAACATAGTGTATACATCCACTGTTATGTATTATCGTACAACTAGTTTCAACGCTTAGGTGTCATCATCAGGTGCATACAAAGTACCTGATGATGACGCCTAAGCGTTGAAACTAGTTGTACAATAATAGAGAACAGTGGATGAGTACAAATGAACATAAACTTCCACAAAGTTGAGCCTAAAGCGATAGAGATCATAAAAAACAACTAATATAATATGGGCGCTTATGCCTTCAGCGTCATTTTCGCCGTTAGCTCACTGAATCTGTAAATTTTTCTATTAGATCTGGTGTGTTCTCACCAGGAGTACATAATCGTCTCATAGAACTTGTGCATTTATCCATTGTCACATTAAACAATCATGATGAAATCACGAATCCTTGTTTCACATCATGATTAATGTCAAAACAGCTACTCAAACTCCTATTCACTCCTAGACTTACCTTGCTATTCTAACGTATAATATTTATTGCATTCCATATTCTCTCAAACCAGTACAAAACTTTCGCCGAAGAATTTAATCGACGTTATTGTTTCATACATTACTTGCATAGTGAGGACGTTGACTCTCGAGACTTTGTGGATACATTTATAATAAATTACTGCTTTGGCCTCTGGAGACTTAAGTTGCATTAATCTGCCTAGATAATTACTTGCTTCTCCTCGCTTAGATAATAAAAGTTAGAATGAATGTCCTATCATATTTCCCTGCGTATCTTGCGTGCATATCACGTTAACGGCCTTTGGCTCAGGTGGTGGCGATATAGATACTACGAATATGGCAATTCCCTTGTGGTGGCTCGCCAAATAACTAACGTCGATAATATTTCCCCACATTCAGGTATTCAGAAAAGACCAATGCTCTTGCCTAGACAGTTATACCTAGAGGCAGATTGAGAGCCTCAAAGTTTGGTATTGAAATAATTTTTGGTGGGCGGGAGTCACTGCTATCAATAATTATCTAGCGTAGAGTAATAATAAATTCCACCTTCGTATTATCAGTATCATACTGTATGGTAATGTTTCTCCGATAAGATGTTCTTCTACATGGCAAACAGGGAATTCATGAAGGGCTTGTTTTTTTTTCGCGCGAATATTGATTCAACAATTAGCTCCAGATTTATAAATAAGTTTCGGGTATATAGCTCTAAAATTATTCGCAGTTACAATGTTCTTCATTTTTTGTCTTTAAGGTAGGTAAAGCATAGTAGAACTTATTACATTTTTTATGTAGTGATGCACTCACAGGTTTTTTTGTAGTGATGCACTCACAGATTGCCAAGTTTTACTTTTCAATTTGAGATATCCTAGGGGAATTCGCATTGAAAGTAATTTTATAATGTGTGCGGCGATAGTAAATTATAAGCAAGATTATGAACAGAAGGAATAAATTGGCGAGTGGTGTTATCCCTAGATTTCCGTATTCCGCATTGCGTAGTGAAAACTAGTCAATTCGTATTTACGAGTGTGCTAAATGTAGTTCCATTTATCATTCCTATTGTCAACGTCTGTAATACATAATATGACTTCCTTCCTCTTCTTAAATCAGTTACGAAATCATATATCGTATTTCCAGAGCAGTCGATCGAAGATAAGTCGGGAAAATTATTCAAGAGTGCGTAAGTTTACCGCACTAGTGGGCGCAGAAAACTTCTCACAGAAAAGAATTAAAGAGAGATCGAAATACTGGATAGTGCCCCACCGTTAGCATTACAGCACTGAACTACAGTGTTGGAATCTAGTAATCATCTCGCTATTAGTTCCACTGCGATTCCTCTTTGACGCGACAAAGCATTCACCTGGCGGCATTTAACGTTTTGCTGTTGAATTGGTTTCATTGTGAGATTTCAAGCTTACCATATCAAATACTACCTGATGGGTGAAGTAATATAAGTTCATGACAAAAGTGTGTAGCAAATATATAAATGTACTTTAAGCAAGCTAAGTTTTTGTAAAAAAATTAAAATAAAGTTTTAGAAAGAGTGAAAGAAGAAAAACCTTGGTAATGAAGAAATGAGGGCACTGGAATAACTGTAACATATTTTTAACCTAAGAAACAATACTCTCAACCATAAAAGTAGCAAAAAAGTAACAAAAAAGAAGCAGAAAGAAGGTATTCTTCCAAAGAATAAATTCTATTGGCTACCTATTTCTTAATCGTGCAATCATGGAAACACTTCAACAACATGTATATTGATAGATATGTTTTCTTATGTAGAACATTAAGAGTTAGTTACGGAAATCAACAGCGTCAGTGAAGGAGAGATTGAAGGAAATGTAAATGTGACGTTACGGAAGAATTGCGAAGGCCTAATGTACCGAGGTAATCGCTAATGATGAAGTCCCCTCAAATAATAAACGAAGAAAAAATCAAACAGTTTCTGGCGTAACTTGGTGGAAAATCTTCATATTGACATTTGAAAAATCTGTTAACTACTACGAAGAAGAAATATCATTCAGTCATTGGACATATTCTTAAAGTGAAGTAGACACTTGAAAATGGTAATATTCGTAGGATGAAGAAAGGATGGAAACTAAAGAAGACCAAGAATAGAATGCCCTAAGTAGATGTAGAGAAATGATAATGTAGGGAGTTAGCAAAGCAATGAATAGGCAAGTTGAGAAAGAAACAGAGTGGAGAGCTGCAGCAAACCAATCATCGGGTGGATAACTGCTGACATGATGACATTGCAATAAGGCTTTATGGCATTCAACACCAGGTAATTTTCAAAGATTGCCTAAAGAGCACTTTCGTTTACATGATTTACGTTCGGTCATGAATTATTTAAAGACTGATATTAATGCGTGCTCACATATTGGGGATTTATAGGAATGATTTCCGTAGCGGAATGGGCGTGAGATACTCACATAGGGATGATATGCCCTATATTGCGACTTTAATTCTTTGGGAATGATACCTAAGGAAATGGATTTACAAGAAAGAGTTTTAATACTCTTTCTTTACTTTTGAATAAGTCTAAAGGCGAGGATACATCGAGCAATGGCTCATCACGTTTGAGAAATGTGTTTCGTAGCAATTGATCTCACTAATGATAAATAAATCACCAATTCATCAAGTATAAAACAGTTTCACAGTATAAAACTTATCACATGCAGAATAATTCAATCCTAATCACTTCATCGTACAACAGAAACCTGTTTTACTTCCATGAGCAAGGTTAATTTTACTTTAAGCACCTTGTAAATGAAAGACCAACCTGTTTAAAGAACGAAGGGATTTAAATTTTATTTGTTAATGTAAAGTTTAAGATGTTGTAGAATTTAGTTTTACTGTTTAATTGTTTAAATTAATTCATACATTTGTTTATAAATTAAATGTAAGAATAAGAAAACAATTTATTTCATTTTCCCAAGTGCACAAATAAGGAATGTTTTCAAAGTGCTAGGCTGCAAAATTATGAAACATAAGTCTTTCAATGACCAAATTTATAAGGCTCAAAAGCGAAACACGAGTAAACTCCGCATAATCGGGACGCTGCCAGATCAAAGCACGTGGCCACTTGCGGGGTCATTCCGAAGTTTCCTTTAGCATAGCATGGAAGAGGGGGTAATCGCGCGACTCCATCCAGGTGGTAGAGAGTTCCTAGTTCTAGGCGAAATATTCTTTTGCTACCCATGCTTCATGGCGAACTCATTCCAAATTACGGCGTCTCTCGCAATTTCACGCTATAGTTGATCACGAAACCGGAAAAGAAAAGGACCTTGTGCCTCTCAAGCCGGCTCCCTGGTCGGTTACACAATCCCCCCTTACGATAGGGTTGACCCTGAAAAAGGTTTGTCTTATATTTTTTTTGGTTAAAAACCCTAAAATAAGGAATAAAAAAATGAGTAAAGTTTTTGAGTGAAATTTCTTAGATAAATTTAAGAACCGTAAAGTAATGTTATCTTCATCATCTTAAGCGTCATGCGAAGACATAACCATGAACATATTCTATGAGAAGAAAAATCTACTCACGACACGAAGCATTCACTTCGTGATTAGAAAACACAGGTATGCATATATTATCTACCTCTCTACAGAAATTAGTCATGGAATAGCAGCAGAATAAAGATTATCGAAAGAAATTGTAATGTGGTGAAAATGATGAATGAGTAGTTGTACAGATGAAATGAGAGACCGATGAAGTCCCAAGAAGAATGAGGGAAGAAAGTTTTAGCTGAAATTACTGAAATGGCGAAGGATGTACTCATCGAAAACGATAACGCGCTTACGACAACTGTGAAAGGCAAATTGAACGGAAAGGACTAACTAAGGAGACCCCGGACGTGATGCATGAAGTAAGTCATAATAACCGTCGAAGTAAATGAATACGAATATTTATCGTATTAACTCATGAATAGGAAGAGGCCGGTTAGGAGAGTCAAGTGGAGAGCGGTGTCGAACCAATTTGAGAGTTAATTCTTGATGAGGTTGATCTTGTTAAATGTGAGTTCGCCCAAAAATATACGGTTTCTCTTTCCTACAATTTATATAGAATCAATTATGTTGTCATTTTGCCCTTTATAAATCCCGGGTCAAATAGATGTCATAAAGGAGTTGTTATGCATAGAAAGCCACCTACTTTGCAATACCGAACTACCCGGAATATTCACTATATGCCGTCCCAAAAAATGTAGATCATCACCGGAAATCTTTCCTCCGGGCTTCAAATTCAAGGCTTCATCTCCACTCATATTCTTGAAAGACGATGAACTTCATTGAGGAAGGATGGTGGAATGCTCGTTACGTGATCGACATCCGAGTTTTCACGCCTCGCTAGTCAACCATCTCGTGGGAGTTCATTAACCTTCTCACGGATGACGGCAGAGCACCTGATGATAATTATGGCCCCAGACAGTGAGCTATGTGCCCATGGGTATGTCTTACAAGATTTCCTGAGGAGTGATGGCATGGAAATGGATCGTTACACATTGATGGATGTAATTTGCTAGGGCAAAATGATGCCGAGAAGGTGATGCTCCATATAATTATATGCGGTTTTGACCTTTTCAGATTAGATTTCATTTGTCTGGTCTGATGTATTGATCGTCACTGCATTTACGAAAAATAATTCATGCAGAATTTTTGTTTTGAAATACTACTTTAGATAAGATACAAACCTCAAAAGTTGCGGGGCATGAAAGTGTGATTGTAAAAGTTTCGTGAAATATTTCCGGGATCCACAGGTTGTACGGGAAATCCATGATATTCATATTGGCTGTTATCGTAACTCTTTAAGCTGCAAACACTACTGATCTAACCTCAGCGACTGTTGACTTTCCTGGTGGTTTTGTATTTGAGAAATAGCATACATTAACTTCCTACGAAATGATAATCTTTCAAGGAGTTTAATTAATTGTCAGTTATTAAATTATCAGAAAATATATTAATATAAGTTGTGCATTCGTTTTATATACACTTACAAGTGTTTTTAACACTATTTAATATTAGATGAGAGAAGAAAATGGAAGATTGTATGCACATAGTTAGGGAGAAGGAAGTACAAGTTAAATTATAAATTGAGACGCGTAACAAATTGAGCAAAAGGAACGTGGTGGAAAAGACAGTGCGAGGGTATGGAAGGTTTACAGAGGAAGGGTGAAATTGGTGCTGTACAAGAAGGTTAAAACACTATCGGGAAATTAGAAGGGAAGATCTGTGTTAACAGTAAGAGATAAGTCGAGGAAGATAATAGTTGAAACAGAAAAGATCCAAGAGGAGGAAGGAATATGTAGAAGAACTGTATGGTAAAGAACTTAGGCCAACAAGCTTAGGCATAGAAAGAGAATGTGGCGTGGATGAAGACAGCTTAGACCCAGGCATACTCGACGATGAGAAAGAAATGGCATTTAGAGAAATGAAATCAAATGTAGGGGTAGACAGCATTCCTGCGGAACTACTACAAGGTGTAGGAAAATGTGGGAGGAAGAGTCTATATACGATTCGTAGCATCTATGAGTAATGAATCTGGCCGGAAGACTTGGTGAGATCAGTGTTAGTTCCTATTCCGAAAAAGGTGGAGGCTAAATTATGTTAGAACAATAAGTTTGATTACCCATGCATCCCAAGTGGTTCTCAGGATCATAAACAAAGGGATGGAGAGCATCTGAGGTATTTTTCAAACATCCTACTAAAACACCAGTTGTGCTTTGCCATCATATTGTTCTCTACCTTACTAAAAAGTTAGACACTTCATTTAAACTTACCAACATATTTGCTTACACTGAATCAGCTAATAATATCTTCCTTCTGGGTACTGTTGCTCAAAACAAGAATCTTCTTTACTTAGCGAATATTTGTGGATTAAGCGTTGTTATCTTCATGAATGCTATGATTGTTGGTTATGTATATTCTTTAAAATATCAATTACCCCTATTAAATCAACTCTTAAAGCTAACTTTGTGCTTTGTGCTTTGTGTTGCTAGTGTTTTCCCGGCGTACGATTCTGGTGAAGTCTTCGCAGGTTTTCCACCGGGTCAGGGTGTCAGCGGCCGACGTTTCAATGGCTAACTCCGCCATCGTCCTCAGGGCATTGATGCCCTGAGGACGATGGCGGAGTTAGCCATTGAAACGTCGGCCGCTGACACCCTGACCCGGTGGAAAACCCGCGAAGACTTCACCAGAAGCTAGGGTAATTGATTCCGAAGATGGGAGTGAGTAAAACTTTTAGCATTCCAAATTCTACAAAAAAGGGCTCACCGTTTTTTGGAGTGAACCTGGTCATGATTTTGAAAACCTACCTGTGCAAAGGTCGGCATTGGATTTTACAATGTAATTGAAAAACTAGTACTCTCGGTACAAATGGGTCAGACGTTAAATGAATGCATGACAAGTTTTCAATTGAGAAACTGTCATATTGTTATGTTTTTTCTTCTCCTCATTCTTCTCGGGATAATAATAAGAATAATTTTCCTAAAACTCCAATCTGTTATGTATTCTATAACATACATATGTATGTATTCACTTACCCGTTTTTGATCGAATGTGTTTATTCCGAGCGGTGATTAATTGGGGCCTTTATGTTTTGTTGCCATAATTGCATTTAATATGAATGTCAGCCTAAGTAGCTATCGGTCCATGCTCGAACAAAGCATTTGATGGATGTCGTGGGATAAAAAAATTGACGATATCCGGTGGAAGGCCTTGCTGCATATCGCATCTCGATTTAAACGCCCCAAAACTTCATTTCCGTCACGAAAGGAACCGGTATTCGATGAGATAATAATTTTTTACCAATGAAAAAGTTTTTCATTGTAGGCTGGTGCTTCAGGTCGGCTTGTTAGATATTTTAGGACTTCTGGTTGAAGATAAGATTGCAACCGATTCGAGTAAAACCAATATCCTTCCAGGTGACTCATTCCTTCTTTTCGGTCTCTAGTCAGGCTTAGCGGTAGTGTAAAGAAACAAGCTCCTGCGATTAGACGGCTCTCTCTCTCCGCTTCCTAATATCGCGGCTTATTGGGAGTTATGGAAGGGGGAGAAATATCGTGAAGGTAGCAGCCTACTCATCTAAAGAAATACGCCGCGACGTACTCAGGTAATCGTCCCTTCCTCTCGATTGGATATTTGTACTTGCAACCAGTTTTCGTTAACGATAGGAAAGGAATAACGATTTACCCCCAAATTAAAATTTTTATAATAATAGTGGATGCATCATAACTTTGTTTGATAAGAGTATATCTATATCTAGAAGATATTAAAGTATCTGTCTAAAATAAAAATATCGATTTTAATTAGTAGCTGTTTAGGTATTTTAAATGTATATTACTTTCAGTGATATTCATTATAAAATCGAAGCACTACGCTTGTTATTTATGGATCGTTTAGCAAAGTCAATAGTGAATAAATATGCGTGGAATGGGATACCGCACATAACCTCGAACCTATGGTTGAAGAAGCAACCACGCTAACACTTAGTGAATTTCATTTCTATGAATTTTCTATGCCAAACTTATGGATAACTTAAACCACATTTTGGCAGGTG
The DNA here is from genome assembly GCA_037158775.1 of Hetaerina titia. Classification (NCBI taxonomy): domain Eukaryota; kingdom Metazoa; phylum Arthropoda; class Insecta; order Odonata; family Calopterygidae; genus Hetaerina; species Hetaerina titia. The sequence goes on from CM073774.1 coordinate 36,486,831, forward strand.
TTAGCCTGAAAAACAACGTAAGCATTTTCGTGGAGAGTAATGAGATGTAACACTTGAACTTTACATTGAAATATAAGCCAGTTAGGTGTGTAATATGTCTATATAACCCATTATAATACTGTGTAAAATATTAATTCTTTTGCCTCTGTGATCGATTTAACGACAAGGAGCCACAAATACGAAAATCTCAAGGTGTAGAGGAATCCTGGTGAAAGATGTGACCAAATTACGGTTGATACCCAATGTGGTTGGTGGAAGCAACTTCCTTGAATAGCTGTTCATTTTTCGTGGCTTGAATATGAAGGAAAATTCGCAAGTTAACCTGTCGCCTTAACCTCAGTAATGAATATACTTCAAAATACGTGAGACAGCGCAGTAGTTAAGAGTAAGCATGTGATGTCATAACTGTCAGTTATTGAATGTGTTTCCATTTTAATATTTTTTCGAGCATGTATGTCTGGTTCTGCAGGAGAAATTCACTTCCTTGAGGGCATGTCACTATCGCATATCCATTGTATTTAATCTCCACCAACCACACCAATGGCAATGCCACCGAACATTTTGGTGCGGCGAGTATCGAATGGGACATGGAACTTGAAGCACTCGTATTAGAATCGATTTTTTGGAATTTCTCTCGTGCCTTAAACTTTACGTCCCTAGTTATCTGGGTAAGAGAGGTAAAAAAAAGTGTATCACGCTGAAGCAGGGCGTGAGGCGAGACGAAGTGTTTTGAGAATTTACGGCCTTGCCCGATGTCAATCCGTTCCTACTGATAAGTGGGCTCCGCCTGAGGCCATAAATGCGTAGGCATAGTGGTTGGTATCTGGGAAGGGATGCGAAGATGTGCGATAAGTTGGGATTAGGGAGCACTCTAATGGAACCACATTCGATGAACAACAAAGATGCGTTTTGGCCAAGTAGGCGCTGTGAGGGCGATTGAGAGATCGGTGCGGATGCGGTGCTTACTGATTCGAAGTGTCCGGGAGCAGATGAGAGTTTACGAGCCGCGACTTCAGATAGAGCCGAAAATAATATCTATTGGCGCAGAGGATTTTTATGATTTAAGTTTGGGAGAGCACTTCAAGTGTATTGCGCCGTCCGTCGGATGGCACATTAAATGGTATGTTCTGTGGAGCCTTTCATTAATAGAATAGACTATGCCGAAGCATTTCTTTCCATCCTCTCCCATTCCCTGATAATCCTCTCTCTACCAAATTATCCACCTATCCTAAATGGGGCCAATGACATCCGATGTCGATCGCCTCCTCAAACGCCTTCGCTGCAAGGCCTCGTTATACAATACTAACATTTTACGTTTTACTTCCGGGGGTGGAATTTAATAATGCACTGAGTGCCAATAATTAGAATCATTCCGATAAACCATTGTGGTCGCTCTTGCACAGTGAGAGTTATCTGTGTGTTGAGCTCATGTTGGAAATAAATCATGTGAATGGCTTTACTAAAAGAAGGCTAGAATTTTGACGGGAAAACTCGCCCCACCTTGCTATGGACGGGAATGTGGACCCTAAAAGAAGGTTCAGAACAAGGAGAAAGAATCAGGCTTGCACATCGTTAATATAATAAAATTTACATGCAATGAAACTGGAATTTTGACCCTTTTCTTCTTGGTGTTGCAACGATTGCTACGACGGACGTGATTGCTCTAAGAAGATATGCCTTTGTTACTGGTGTGTCATTTTACCAAGATAGTTGTGGTTTGGCGGCAATTTGCGTAAAATTTTAACAACTTGTTCTATCAAGGTGAAGATCAAATAAAGCAAGCCAGACATGACTTATAGACACATCGGTTTCTTTCAGAATTGATTAGCATACAAAGCATTAGTATCCCTTCAGAATTGTTCCGAACTGGTTTAAGATTTACATGGAAAAGTCAATTCAAACTGCGTTCTGTAATGCCCAATTATCAGAAATTACGTGTTTATTTCCTAATAATTGAACATTACAGAACGAGAGAAATGCGAAATAGAAAATGTAAAATATAAATATAAAAATGGACAGTATACGACGACGTTATTAATGACGCACAATGATAAAAATGTAATTTTAGAGGAAATGCTTAAGTTTATCTATGTCCATTAGCATAGTATAGTCAACTCTTCGGATAGCCATGAAGGAGATAGAGAAAAAGGCGAGGAAGTCAGAGCGGACAGGAAGTTCATTTTGAAATGAAAACACCATAGTAATTCGTCAGGTTTCCTGGGAAATCGCTAGTATCTTAATCTAGCATCTGGCACGCATGCTTTAGGTCTTAAAACACACATTTGAAGAAAGAAAGCGTTTGACAACAGGAATATGAACGAGATTCGTTGCGTCAGCCGGTACGATCGCGCTCCATGTCAGAGAATGATTTTGGAGCCAAACTTCGTTGATAATTTTGCGTGGATTCTTAAGCTAATGAATGCTTCGTCATTCCATGAGCCCGTTCGCAATGAATGAATGCCTTTGGGAGACGTTCTTGGAGAGGCTCCTGGGCGGGGGGAAGCGGAAGTCACGGCCTGCTGGAGGTGTCCGAAATGGTGAAGTGAGAGGAAGTCCGCGTCGCGCTCAAAGGCGGTTACGAACCCGGCATTACTGTAATTCCCAGCTATCCAGCAACTCTGACCCCTGTGGTCCTTCTTGACATCCTTCCGGTGTCGTTTCTGCTTTCCTGTGGTCTCCGTAATTTCCCGTCCTCAACAGAATTTCGCAATAACGCACATCATTTGGAGCGTTCAGGAAGGGACTCCAGTTAGCGTACACACCTCTTCTCATTCATTGGATCGGCAGTCGAGAGTGGATTAGAGGAAAATTAAAAGCTTCCTTTTAATAGATTTACGCTCTCGTGTCGGACTGAGATTTTTACGAGTTCCTATGAAGGTATCATACGAGGAGTGTTTTTGTATGAAAATCATCCCCTCGGTTAAAACGACGAAAATTGGGGTGCTTAAATCTTCCTTGTTGCTCTTTTCTCAGTTTCAGACCGTCCACGAAAATTAGCTTTACAACTGCTCTTTCCTCTCCGAGATATATTTCGCGTTCCTTATTTATCGTGCTCAGCAAAAATTTGAATGTGCTCCTAGAGTGGAAATGGGGAGCGTTAATAAGATTGCTTATCCTTCTGGAAGGCTCGCAGGTTAGATACGCTAATGTTATATTTTTACGCAAAAATTTTTTACGCGTAATTTTTTTTACGAAAACATGGTTATTATTATTATTTTTGATTGAATTTTCGTTGGAGTTTTTAAGCGGCCTCGTCAATGAAGGTGAATGTATTATGAAATCGGTGCTATTTTTTCTTTGAAAATTCATGCAGAATTCCTGAGGTCTTAAGCTACGAGGAACGATTTTGTCTTGAGCATAAATTTTGCTTACAGTTATAATGACGGTACATGCTTTAAAAGAAAGGACGCATCTTGTTACACTGTTGAACAGAGGCGAAATAATAGAAGAACTCCTTTCACGTGCTTTATACACACTGGTTATTGTGTGATTGTCTTGCCAACATCAGTATTCATTTGTATGGAATGTTACCCTTATACTACCCAAAATTAATTAGGTATGTATTGTCTAACAGTTATGATTATTTGTGGTAAAATACCGATTAAGGTAGGATTTTTAAACGATCGTGTTGCTTATATTTATCGGATTTTGATATAATTAATAAGACGCCATCGAAAAATGGATTATTAGCTTCTCATGTAAATTTTGTATTTTTTGTGGCGTCATTCGAACGTAATTAATAATATTAAGCATTTTTGAATTTCTTATAATATTCTCCGTTGGAAGCATTTCCTTTAATTAGTGATAAATTTAATGTACGAATAGTTCTCAAACTCAAAATTTCCTAGTTTCCGCGCATCGTGAATTAATAAGAAAGCTGTAAAATGATGTTTATCTGTAGTAATAAAAAGTACACAGACACAAAAATATGTTCTTTTTATTAAATCGGAGTAACAAATAAACTAATTAAATGCGTTTCGGGCGGAAAAATATTTGGCCTGCTCAGTTCCCTGTATCATAGATTGATTTCAGTCGCATATTCGGAAGCATTTGGATCAGGCTTCCCTGAATATTGGAAATTAAAGTTCAGGGAAGCAGTTATGAATGCACTGATCATATCCTATTAATTTCTCTCTGATGAAGTATTTCTGATATTGTTTTCCTGTTCTAATTGTGTAATAAACCTGATCTGCTGCATTGGTGCCATGCTCCTGCTTAAGTCAGCGCATGTATTTCATGGTCCACTTTCGTTGATCGTTTATCCATCTCCATTCAAGACTGGGATAAGGCTAAGCTGCTCGCAAGCGAGAAAGATCATTTTTACACGAAAAGAGTCAAGTAGATAGAATAATCAGGGGGTATTTTCAAAACCAGACTCTTCCGTCTGATTCAATATCTGTAACATTGAGTTCAGATTTAAGTGGTTGATCGATAAGGCAAAAAATCCAGAAAGTGAGACGGATATGTGGAACCAATCTTTTGTGTTAGCTTCTATGAATGAGTTTTAACTATTTTCGCTCGGAAAATGAATAATTCAGTCATACAAAACAATATTCAATCGGTTCTGAATCGTAAAGAGCTTAATTTCGGATGAGCTGTAATCTTTTGGTGCTATTTACTCTAAGCGGGCCCATTGGAAGGTTAACCAGTGAAAATATGAGGCCGGGGCGAGATGAGATAGCGAATAAAGGGAGACTGTTTAGTGTGTGCAAGGGGATTGTGGTCGCAGATTGATATCGCGGCATGCGGCAGTGCTTTAAAAGGATTGGTGCCATGACGAAGGTAGGAGGGGAAACGCATGTTGCGGAGGCAGAGAGCCAATGCGTAAGTCACGGACTCGGAGAATAAAGGGCCTGCCGCGGTGGCAGTTGAGATAAGACCGCTGGGAATGGGCCGAGTTTTAGCGCGGAGAAAAGTTTATTCCAGTCACGAGGAAAAAATATATACCGAATAGTTGATGACTCGGTTGAACTTGGCAAAATTATCTCGAAACCCAAAAGAGATCGGTGCAACTCACGCAATTTACGCCTCCAAAGTAATTGCATTATAATCAATAAACATTCTTGCTTGCAACAATTTGTCGAATTTTATTATTCCAAGTATGATCAAGTTAATCTGATCGCTGTACTCCATCCAATTACATGTGGATTGCTGTAACTTTTGATTTCAAGGCTTATTTCAGTGTAAAGTGTGTACCTCATTTTCCCTCTAATTCAGACATAACTACATGTGACTTTTTTCTGTTCCCTTATGTGAAAAAGTACCTTTGTGGAAAGTGTTTTTCGCCCTTAGAAGCAAGCGGAGGCAAGCTGAACATATTTTAAGTTGCAACGACTGCAGCTGACGGAGTATTGCAGTCAAATCAATAACATTTACAGCACAAATAAATTGTATAATAAGGTAGGTTTATAATATTATATTATTGCACGATACATTATGCGAATACAAGTTTATGGTTACTCTTTATTGAACAGCCTTTGTATCGTACGTGATTGTTAAACATTTCCGCCTTTCTTCCCTATATTAGAGAATCAATAGACCTTTTGTGTTCGGTTATGGTATTTCGAAAATTAATTACGTTCTTTAATGTTGAGTGATAGTTAATGCGGTTTGTTGAGTAGAGCGAATCTGATATCAACACTGATATTAGATATTGTAGAGATAATCTTCCCCGATGCAGGAATGGAATTGGAGCGCTTAAATTTCTCATGAAATCATACAGGGAAGCTTAGAGAAGTCAAAATGAGAAAACGGTGAATTGAATTCTGTTCTGAGAATCCGACCACCTCCTTCTACCGTCCTACTTTCGTATTTTCTACCGTCCTATTGTAAGGAGTAGAGATAATAATTAATACTGCTCGTCGGACCGGTTAATTCAACCGCCAAAACAATTTTCTTAACAATATCAGCCAATTACAAATCGTGCCAATTGGTCGATAGTAAATCAAACAACAAATCGCAGAAGCTTTCTTTGTCTATCGATTCATCATCGAGATATGTAATCGGAGGACCGAAATGAATAAACGTTATTATTAGAGCATGGTCAAAAGCAATGAGCAGATATAGCTGGAAGGGTTTTTGAAATGGGCTACAATTTTTCAAGCAACTTTTAAAGCTTTAGAAGGCCTTACCTTAAATAACCTCAGGTTATATCCCAATCCATTCTCTGCCTTTATTCCCAAGTTGAGTGTATTTCCATTCCAATGTACAAATGATGCAGATGCTTCTGAATATTACCGTACACGTCATTCCAAGGATTGACCCCACCTGGACCCTATCCGGTTACTTTCATTCGCTAATGAGCTTTAATTTGCCCGGACGAGAGCCCAGATAAATTATCCCACAAGGTAATATTCACACTTGATTAAATTCAACCCCGTCACTCCGGGAACTAGTGAGCTGATTCATAGTTATACACACGGCAAGGGCGATTTCACTCCGAAATATTTGAACATCGAGGTCGGCGGCCTTGATTCACCACGATCGCAAGCTTTTTCCTCGCAAATCTTACGAAATCATTTTCGATGATCAACCCCATTCATCCACCTCAAGTCTTCGAATCGAAGGCCGGTTTGAAATAGGTTTGGGTGGAAATCACCCGGTACCGTGTGCGTCACCTGGGAATTTCTAGAAACGCAGGGAGTCATAGTGCCTGGACTCAGTAGGGGGTCCCCTGAGGGAGGGACCCATTTGGACTGGATTTGAACCCAAAACTCTCAGTTCTGCAGCCGAGCTCTCTACGCATAAATCTAGCACATCTTTCAAAACCCGGACCACCGGTGCTCCGGTTTGCCTCGTTTTTTTGTAGTTACTCGTTTGCATTCTGTTTTATCCACTTGTAACCAGGAAGGAGAGATGAATGACCGTACTCTTGAAAAAGTATAAAGCCTTTGTGTGAAATGAAAGCTGAATTTGCTGAAAATGAGCAGTTTATGACATATATTACCTGACTCCGGCATTCAAAATGTTGAAATTCCATCGTGAATTTATATAAGAGACACAAACATTAGCATTGTGGTGTACGACAATTCAGGCTATAGGTTATTTTCTCCGTTCTATCGTTGTCTGACTGAACACATCGACGCCATTTCATGATTTGTTGAGGTATTTTGAAGCTTTTGCTTGTGACGAGTCCTTCGATAGAGCCATAACGTCTCGTTCAGGAAGGAGCTCTACACCACGGTTGAACTATCTGGAAGAAGAGGTAGGCTTATTGGATAGAATGAGGTTCGGCAACCTTTGATTGTTGCGGGACGCATTTTCAAGTCGAAGTGTTGGCGAGCCACATTCCTCTGAAATTATCCTCCGACGAAGTCAACCACTATTTTATGAGAAATCCATGGGGGTTGTCCATTATACTGCGGGCCTGAACGAAACTCATCGCGGGAAGAATTCAAGCCACGGACCAATTGCTGTCGACCACTTCCGTGTGTGAACGGTGTATGGCAGTGCGTGTAATCTATAAAGGAAATGGTATTTTTTTCATATTTCACATTTTGTTTCACTGCTTTAGAAACCCCAAACACCGTTGGGCTTTGTACTCCAAAAGTACGTGAGTTAATTTTGACGTTTGATTTTCTTGAGATTGTTTAAGACGTGGAGCCACTGCTTGCGTACCTAACAATTCTGACCGGGTCGAGAAGGAATCGGTGCCCCAAACCTCTGGCTCAAGCCTTGTCGGCGATAATTAGCATCTCTTATTTGTATCCTAATCATTAGCTTTATGCTATTCGAAAAAGTGGAACAACGTTGATGATACATTGCGCTTTTCATTAGCAAGATGTAATGATATCTTCATGCTAATTGGTATATTGCTGCTAACACAATGCCCGAGCATCGCCAAAGGTTTGAACTACTTCTCAACGAAATCAAAAATATTGTGCACTCGTTTTGGTTGTTTGAGGCTTAGATTTATGGAATCTAATAATTTCATAATGAAAAATTATAGCATTGTAATGCCGCAGTATTTTATTTAGACACGACCCAGGTTTCGACCTTACATGTTCAACGTAGAACTGATGATGACAATGAACGTCAAAACTCGGGTCATGTTTAAAACAAGCACTGTCGAATTACAAAGTTATAGTTTTTCATTATAAAATCCTATGCAATTAGCTGCAGGAGAAATTATACAATTATTGCAGAGGAAAAACTCTTCCGGTAAACTGGTTCCAATGGGGAACCATAAGGCCTATATCGTCTCCACTTGGAGAACTTTAACAAAATAAAATGTTTAAAAATATTACTTATGGTATGTGCACGAAAATTATTTCAAATGCCTACCGTACGCGGGTATAAATTGATATACTGTAGGGTGCGTTACGATTTTTAAATAAGGGTGATCTATTTATATTTTACACTATTTTCGATTTTCTTTGTTGGATAAGGTTATGAAATTTTGCCCAGGAATGAAAATGTCCCCTTAGGCTCCTTAGAGGCTTTCTATATCCTCCATCGTTTCTTTATTTATCGTCTTTTATTTGGGCGAGATTAAGACTATGCACATAGTCCCTTCTTCCACCTGACCCCAGATTGTTGGTATGATCCTGAGTGAAGTATAAAAAGAGACGTTTCAGGCGTGATATGGTGGAATATCTAATATATATATATATATATAAACACTAAGATAAAAGATATTACACACACAGAAACATAAAAGAAGGACACTTACAGTAGATATTTACGTTTCGACGGCACGGCCGTCGTCATCAGAATCTGATGACGACGGCCGTGCCGTCGAAACGTAAATATCTACTGTAAGTGTCCTTCTTTTATGTTTCTGTGTGTGTAATATCTATTATCTTAGTGTTTGTGTGTTTGTGCGTCGCCGGAGAGCGTCATTTTCAAGATTATATATATATATATATATATATATTTTAGGTAATCTACCGGTTAAGGTAGGTTTTTCGATGGACACAACTAGCCAATAAACATTTTGTAACTCCAAACAAAAAAAATACATGTATATATAACTCCAAACAATATATATATATTTATATTTTTTTTAGGTAATCTACCGGTTAAGGTAGGTTTTTGGATGGACACAACTAGCCAATAAACATTTTGTAACTCCAAACAAAACCAATCTAGCAACATAAACTACATCAGGTCCCTCTTCATTTCTGTGTACTTCTTTCCTCCCTTCATCCCATCTAACATCCCTATCCTGTTCCTACCCTTTCCTCGCTTGCCCAACATTCTCCCCTCTATTACCTTCTTCAACATTCCACTACCGCTCAATACGCCTTTCATCCATTTTTCCTGCCTCCATAGGATTTCTCTCAACAAACCCCTCTCCTCACCCACCATCTCCAGTACTTCCTCATTTGTTTTCCTTTCGGTCCATTTCACCTTCTCCATTCTTCTCCACACCCACATTTCTTAAGCCTCCAATCTACGTCTATCCTCCTGCTTCAGTGACCACGTTTCCGCACCATACATAGCTACGCTCCATATCAGAGTTTGTACGAGTCTTGTCTTAACATCTCTACTCAACGTCCCCGTCATCAACTCCCTCCTCCTTGAGAAAGCCTCCTTGCCTAGCGCAATTCTTCTCCTTACGTCTCTACCACTTTGACCGTATTGGTCCAAAACACTTCCGAGACACCGGTGACAATGTGCAACTCTGCCTTACCCCTCTTCCTAACACTGCCCATCCGAACTCTCCGTTCCCCACTCGCACCTGAGCAGTCTGAGACATGTACAGGTTGCGGATCAGTCTCCTGTCCCTCCAATCCATTCCTATTTTCTGCGATACACGCATTTATTTTTCCCAATTCACTCTATCAAACGCTTTTTCGAAATCTACAAAACAGGCAAAAACGTCCTGGTTGTATTCTATATTCCTCTCAATTAGTGATCTCATTACTGCAATGGCATCATGCGTACCTCTTCCTTTCCTAAGCCCAAACTGATCATCCCCTAAGTAATCATTTGCCTTACTCTCTATCCTTTTGTTGATGATCCTGAGAATAACTTTAGCTGCGTGGGATATCAAACTTATTGTTCTGTAATCCTCACATGACGTAGCCTTTGCCTTTTTTGGAATAGGAACTAACACCGATCTCACAAAATCTTCCGGCCAGATTCCTCCCTCATAGATACTACGAATCAGTCCATATATGGCCTTCTTCCCACCTTTTCCTAACCATTTCAACAGTTCTACCGGAATGTTGTCCACCCCTACAGCCTTATTTGCTTTCATCTCCTTTAATGCCCTTTCTATTTCATCGTCGAGTATGCTTAGACCTAAGCTATCTTCTTCTACATATATATATAGTATGTGATTGTTGAGCGTCAGTGATTGTGATAGTATATGGTGGAATATAAAAACTGAGTTAAGTAAGTGCCACATTGTATTAACCTAAGAAATTAGCCTAGTCAATGCAAGAACCATAATCGTAACAAAACGAATGCACATCGCGAGAAGAAAATATTGAAACATCACCAGTAACACTCGATAGCCAGAGATAATAGAAAATGGAACTGCACAGAGGCTCCAGCCACAACCAAATCAATCAGAGGATCATAATTTAATGCAAAATAACCTCTGTATTCTCCCTTGGGAGGTTGAATTTGTCATAAAGATTCCCTAACGGGTATTCAGGCTCAGGTTCTTTTGATGTAAAGTATAAATCCGTCCACAAATATGGGTACAATAGAATGCTGTTCAAATCGCTTTTCGTCATATCATCCAAGTTTCTTTATGCAATCAGAAGCCAATTAAGCTTTTTTTTACTTATATTGGTCTTTAATTACCCTCTTATCTAAAAATTGTTTTGTAAATTAAAATAATACAATGCTATCATTGATGAGTATAAACATTTAAGCCTACAAATTTCGATTCAAATAACGATGCGCACACTTTTTTCACCATATGATAACATCAACATGCAGTGGTGACTTCACTTCTACTAGTTAAAATTTGAGTCAGTTAAAATCCTGAGTGAATTTGAAAAGCGGTGCATATCGAAATGAGAGAGCAAGAGAATGTTTCGCTTTCCAGGGCATACATTGGCCATAGCATATGCAAAAGAATGACTCTAAATTACTCAAGATAACGATTCAGCCAAGATCTGTGTGATTCTGAGCGTATGATGGATTACTGGACGTGTTAATATAGTTTTAGCATTGTGTAGATCAAAAATACTTACTTTGTTAATCTTTTTCTTTTATTCAGGTCGTCTCTTGGGGACAACAAGTCTCGAATAAAGACTGGAATTTCAAGTCTGCCTCAAACAATACCAAGAGAGCGGAATTATCATTCAACTTTTCTTAATTCCGTTCTCGCCAAAATCGTATTTTTTGACGCGCCAATTCTTTCGTTGGTTCCAAATAGTCCAGTGATCTACTTTTGCAACGCTTACAAGGTTATCCTCTGAGCACTCCCATGGGCGTGCACAACCTGGAAATTCACGCAACTAAATGGAAAATTTCAAGGAAAAATTGGATATCTTCCTTTCACCGAACTTGGGACGGTGAACGGACGGCTTCAAGGTAAAATTTCTCGACGACCCGTTTCCCACCGGAGTTCATCCTCTTCTTCCTAGTCCCGCGCGAAGTGACTCACTGACCTACGTGCTTGTTCAAGCTGCCAAAAGGTAGCAGCACGATAGACCTACTCCAGGGAAATAGCCGTCAAATTGACCACGAGATGGCGGCTAACGTGGCAGTCGAAATTTCGAAACGTACAAGGAGTTATTGCCGTGGCCGCTGGGTCGGCGGAGAGCGCCACGGTCGCCAGCGATCACGCCTGCCGCCGCTGAGGGCAGAGGCGGGCGAACTGAATGGAATTACACCTCGAGAGGTTTGGTGGGAAGGTCGGGTTCTCGCCCAACACACGTCTCCGTCGCACGCACGGCGTCCACCTTCGGATTGCGGGCCTGTTTTTTTTCTTTCAAGTCTTGCACGGGGTGTGAAAAAGTTTCGGTGTGCTCAGGGCGTTAGGCGGGAACCTTGCTCTTTGGTGCAGTTTCCAAGTGGCATGTATGTGCTTCGGGGAAGGGAAAATCCTTCGTGAACCCTTATTTGGAGGGAAGGCAGCGTCCACGAGATCTACCTGTGCATCTTCCAGCAAGTGGGCGTTCTTTGCGTGATTCTTCTATTTTTTTTCCTCGCCGTGAACGACTTCACTTTAGACGGATCGAGAGCGATGTTTAGCGATTCGGAATTTGTGAAGAGCGTTGAGCCTGGAAAAAATATCCCTCACGCGCGATCGGTGTAATTGTTAAAACTTTCTGTCACTTCCAGAGTGCAAGAAAAATAACGACCTCCGTAGTGTCAGTGATGTGCTGGTCTTGTCTTTGGGTTTCCCGGTGAAACGGAAGCGAGTACAGCACTTCCCAAAAGCGTTCTCGTCTTCCGTGTTATGCTTCTGGTATACCGTGCCTGAAGAAACCGGTCGGACTGATCATATTTTGGCGGGACCGGCGACTTTCGCCCACCTTCGCTCCGAATCGGCCGTGCAGCATGTCCCGGTATCTCCCTTAAAAGGACTTCGCCTTGAGGAATAAGCGGTAAATTCCATTTGTCTTCGTGTAGAGAAAATAAAAATATCCTGGGAGATTAAAACTCAGTAGTCTCATTCTCCCTACCATCAAGGATCGGCTCCGACATTCGAGGTGGTACCTCCCAAGCATGATTCCCTGGAAGGGAAGGGATTTCGGGGCAGGCGGCCGTTCTCTCAAACCCTCTCTTAAGAAGAGTCCCCCCCCCCATGTGCTCGTGTGAACGTGTGTGGTGTCAGTGCCTTTTTATGTTCTGCTATCGTTTCGCTTTCGTCCTCCCGATGTGACGCGCGGGAAGTTGAGTGAGTAGTGGTGCGAAACAGCATCGAAGGCGGAGAGAGAGAGCAGGAGGCGCGCGTCCTCCTCATCCACCATGCCTTTCATCCAGAAGGTCGTGGAACCCAAGTTCTTGTGCCGACGACGAGTTTGGCCAAAGGACGATGGATCTAGCCGACAGACCGAGGTGGACGATGAGCTGGAATTGGTGGTCAACGTTGCCCTTTGCGGGGCCCTCCGGCAGCTCTCGTCCATCGCCACCCACGCCGATTCCCTGTTCAAGGATCTCCGGACAGAACTGGACGCCGTTCGGGTCCGGACCGAGGCCCTCAGAAGTAGGATGGACTCGCTGGAGGTCAAGGCGCTCGCTTTCAATCCCAGGACAGTCGCAGTTCGTAAGTAGATGAGCCTTAATTCCTTTGACACACTACTTTGATTTGATTTGACTACTCATTTCGGATCATCGATGTTAAGCTCTCTATTGAATTGTTCCACTAGCTTCAGCTCTGAATATTTGCCTCTGTGTCATGCCTTTGCATTATCCATTCCAGTGTATCTCAACTAGGGTCTCATCATGTTCCGGTTTCTTAGTAATTTTTGTCATTCACTTTTCCCTCCAAGACTGCCTTTATCAAGTGACGTGGAATTTTGACCGATAGGTAACATTTCTTATTTTCAGTGTTGACTCTATCGGTCCATTTCATCTCCGGCATTCTCCCCTAGCATCATATTTGCAAAATGTACTTATTTTTTTGTTTTTATCCATTTCTCACTAGCGTGGGCATGTATCACTACAATGTAAGTTTCATAATTCGAATAGTGGTCATTTATCCCGGAACTTGGATAAGTATCAATTGGGGGTCTGTTAATGACATCGATATCCAAATACATTACTCCAAAAGTAGGTAGAGAATAGTTCCTTATTGCGGTCATTTTGCGATTGGAGCCAGTTATGAATGCGGCTTTACCGTTATTTTGAAATGTTAAAAATATTTGTCTCTTAACAGAAATTGGACATGCCCAAGTCAATTTTTAATTCACTCAAACAAATAATTTCACGCCCAATGGCGAAAATGTACATTTCCCAATGGTATTTATTGCTGTGAGTGATTTGGTACCGCAGACTTTTAAGCTAGGACTAATCATAAAACTTCCCTTCGATGGTACATTGGCAGCACTAAGGGTACGTAGAAACTGTATTCATGAATTAATTCCCGCCATTTCTTAGGGGTTTTAATTACAGGTCTCTATTGCATGTTTATGATATGGAGAGCTTATCAAGGTGAAGACTATTTCAATTAACTTGTTTTTTTTATATTTACATGTTTTAAAAAGTTCTAAGTTATAGTAAATTCTTTGCCCCATAATTATGTGATTGGTTAACTTTTTCGCTCCTGTTATGTTAATTTATACGAATTAATATATTAATCAAAAAGTGATTGAAACTATGGTATTTTTTAGTCAGTAAACCTAAGGTGCATGCCCTCGGGTAATACTTTGACGGCGGGATAATATTTTCTCAATTGCATTTCCTATGGCACGAATAATTTCGATCTACTCTTATTCTATATGGTTGAAATGTACATTCTTAAAGGCCGCGTACCATTAAAAAACAGAAATATTTCCGCGCCACCTAATGAGAAAGAAGCATAGATAGACTCATTGTCCTATGCAATTACGATTAATGCTCAAGGTTTTTCGTAATTCACCGGAGTTTCATTGAGTAAGCCTTCGTATAAATACGTGAACACGCTCAGAATATGGTAGCAATGCACATGACTATAAGGAACATCGGACCTTTCTGCTACTTATCTGAGAGATTTCCTCTGGAGACGTGTATAGTCCATTTGTCTTGTTTTGTTGACCTTAAACTGAAGAATGAAAAAAAAATTCCTGGAATCCCCACATTAAATCTCCATTTCCTCTCAGTAGTTCTTTCTCTCCGGTGCTTACCTTACATTCTTTAAATGCAAGTCTTCGTCTTTCCTGCTCCTCAAATAACCTGGTTCAGATTCAAGGGCGGGGCACCCGAGCCCGTGGCGCAAACCTGTAAGAGGTGTTTAAACATCATTGGAATACCAAAGAGTTGTAGAAGGAATTCACTTAGTTTTCCAACCGTGACTGCAATTAATGAAAAACATAAATAATTGTGGTTGTTTTTCATTTCTTCTTTCAAAACTTTTGCTGTAAATGCGGCGGAAACCTCCAAGATTTATCTGCTTATCTAAGGATAGCTCCCTACAATAATAATGAATCAACAGTTTCCTCCTACTCTCTAAGTAATCCAGCCTTTTTGCCTTCAAGCGTCACGGCATACTGTTTTGGATTCAATCAGCTAGCATCAGTTCTTATGAAATTATTCCTTTCTCAGAAAATCAGGTGTCTATGAGGATGCGTCTGAAAAGTAATATATCCGAGTGAAATTCACGAGAGGCAAATATATTCTAGCGATGGCGTGGTGAACCTTTACTGCTACATTATTTCTTGCCACCTGTTCCAACGTAATATTATCTGTATGTAATGCAGTACAGAATATTCCATTCAAACTTGCCACTGTTCTGAAGTCCTTTTCCCGTAAATTTCTGTTTATCAGTGGATACCTGCGTCTATCCGTATTATATATATATAATATCCGCCATTATTTGAAATTTCCTAAGACGATTTTGCAAATAGATTTTACACTTCAACATATTTTATGCGAGGTGAATAGAGGAAATAGTGAGAGACATTGGGATGCTGATGACTGTAATAGAGGGGAGAATTTTGGGAAAGCGAGGCAGAGGGGGGAAAGGAACAAGCATTTTGGATGGAATTGAATAAGTTGGAACAGTATGCAGAGTTAAAAAATGAGTTATATAAATATATAGTGTGAGGTTTAAGGATATTTTGTTTTGTCAGGATGTTTAGTGTCTGGATCCATCCAAGAGCCACCCTGGCTCCGTAGGTTACTTTTAACAATAATACCTCAGGCTATATGCTTATTCTTAAATCTGTGGCCAAAACCAACAATTGGGAACTGGCCCTTATTATTTTTGAAGTTTCAAACAAAATATTATTTTTCAATTGCTAGAATTCCTAAGTATTTAGTTTGACTTGCGCGGATGCCAATAAATTATGGAGTTATTGTGATATTTGGCCTATAACCTCAATGCGGAGTTATATTAACTTTTGGCATAGTTATATTTTTTCCCTTTGCATTAGAGCGCTCATGTTTGAAATCCATGTGTACTCCTATAATTCTAATTTCACTCACCTTATTTCAGGGCTCGCAATAATTTTAGTTATTTTTATTAACCCCTTGTAATAACAATAGTACAGTTGTGCACATAATATAATTGGTTATTTTCATTTCGGTACCTCGCCGTAAATTCTTCTTAAATTTGAAGGTGAAGGAAAATTATATTACGAAATTTAATCCTCTAAAAGTTCTTTAGATGAATAATTCCGAAAAAATATTTTTTTGTCCCGTTGAATCGAATTATTACCTTTATTTTGCACCTTTTGTATCAAAGGACTTCCCTCCTCATATCCCTGTCGCAGCTTTTTATCTTTAGGGCCGCTTTTTAAAGAATCTTTTTCATGACAACATTTGGAAGGGAATGTTTAGAAATGAAATGATTCTTCCGCCGAAAAGCCTTTCGGTTTAGGAGTTTCTGCTGTTCGAGTGCAGGAATTTTAGTATCGAGGAAAGCCCTGGCATTGAAATTCGCAGTTGAATGGAACATTAAAATATTTACCCCATCCCCAAGGTTCCCCTTCTTTTTACTCTGCGTCCCTCCCTTCTTCCCATTCACATTGGTCGGCGCCGTAAGTCCTGTTTCTTTGAATATCAGCTGTAATGAATAGCCTACAGCTTCCACATAGTCCAGTCTTTGAAGTCATAGTCCAGTCTTTGAAAATTACTCCGAGGAAATATTTTGTTCGGCAAGCATACAGACGTATAGACATAATTTCGAGATAAAATTCCATAATAAATGCGGGACCTTGTTTTGGATTCAAATGCGGTCTTTTATAAGTTAAGCAAGGTAGCCGAAGGCATATGGTGTTCAACTTTAGTGAAATATGGAGAGAATTAAAATAAATACCTAACTTTGTTTTTTGGCTCATTGCATTGGTATTCGCCACCCAGGTTTTTCTGCTAATGCTTCATGGTTTATGACCTGGTGCGACACAAGCGCAATAGCGCAGTGAAACTTTTTTTCATTCATTTGTCATCTCGGACTTTTTGGGTGCTTTAAAATGCCAGGCATTAGCAATTTAAGGAGGTAATTGCACTGCTTATATATTTATTGTTATTTATGTACCCCGAAAGCCACCGCTAAGGTATGTGGCAGGTGGTGAATACACATCAGAATAATTTTTACCCGGACATGACCCTACCGCGGTCGGACAATGTTATTATGATCCCTTATCGTTCGTGGAAAAAATGGCATCTTAAATCTATCTGTTCTATACTTTATCTTTCTAATTTTATTAACATGATCTCTCCTACCGTAGTACGATGGAAGTACCTTCTCATTTTCAACATCACAGCTATAGAGACGTCCTTACAATTTATGAAACAGCTTCAATCTGTAATTTAACCTTCGCTCCGTGAGTGATTCCCAGTCTAGTTGCTCTAATAATTTGGAGACGCTACTAAGTTTATCATAACAACGTTTTACAAATCTAGCTTCTCTACTCTTCACACGATCCAATTCGGCGATTAATCCAACTTCGTGAGGATCTCATATACTTGCAGCATATTCTAAATGAGGACTACCCAGCGAAATATAACATTTCTCGTTAACTTTTTCATCACATTTACCCAGTACTCTTCTAATTTCTCCTAATTTTTGTTAGCTTGTCCACATATTCCCCGTATGTGTTTCACCCAGGAGAGATCGTGAGTGAGGGTAAAGCCTAGGTATTTAATTGAGTTTACACATTCCATTCCAGTGTTCCCAATGCAGTAGGCGTTCGGGAGGGAATTGCTCTTTTTCCAAAAACGTATGACTACGCCCTTATACTTAAGTATAATTCTAATTGACAAGTTTCGCACCGGCGTTGTATAGCATTAAGGTCATCTGATAAAGCTGCTGTGTCCTCGGATCACGGATATCACGGTAAACCACTGCATCGCCGATAAATAAACGTATCTTACTAGCGACTACGAAGTCAATGTCGTTAACGAAGTAGGAATAAAAGAGGTCCGATAAAACTTTCCTGGTTGACCTTAGAAATTACGTCCTCTGCATTATAGCCAATACCGTCTTTTACCACTTTTTGTGCCCGACCATTCCTAAATTCTTTAATCGAGCCCCGGATATTTTTATCTGTGCCATATGCTTCTAGCTTTGCGAGGAGTTTACTATAAGTACTTTGTCGAAGAATTTCTCAAAATCTAGGAAAATCGCGTCCAGTGGAATATTGCTCTCCCGAAATAAGAATATTATGAACAAAGAGCGCAAGTTGTGTCTTGCAGGATCTACCTTTTCGGGAACCGTGCTGATTTTTCATTAATAACTTCTATCTTAGCAACTATACACGTATGTTCCATAACCTTCCACGAAATGGATGGGAGAGAAATGGAACTGTAATTACTCGGTTCCTCCTTGGCTCCGTTTTTAAATATTGTGTTACATTAGCCGTTTTCCATTATCTGGGAACCTTGTGATCTACCAGCCACTTCTTAAATATTGTTTCTAGATACGGCGCAATTTCAGAAGCTAGAACCTTAAATATACGAGCCGGTTTTTCATAGGGCCCGGAGGATTTATTAGGCTTGATACTTTTTAGCAAACGTCCTATTCCATTATATGAGATTTCAATTTTGGGCATCGGTTGACCGATACGATTTGGTAAGCTATCTGAGATATTCTGTGAGATATTGGTGAAGACGCTTTGAAAGAAGGAATTTAATAAGTTGATAGTTTCCAAACTGCTGGTTACTCTTTCGTCTTTATCATTTTTGAGTGAATTAACAGTTGACTTATTTCCCTGAACTTCTCTGACGTACAGTAGAGAAGCATCATATATGACCAAAATGCTTTTGGATATTCTTTAAAATTTTCCACTTACCTTTTCCTTTTGAATTCTCTTAACGCTTTCCGAAATTTATTCTTGGCATTCGACTTAGATATCCTGTAATCATAAGTGATATCATTATTTTTGTCGCTAGAGACATCATCCCTAATATTAAAAAAAAACTTTTATTGCTTTTAGGGATCTCGAAACGATTTTGTTAATATTAAATTATTGATTTCTCTTTCAATTTCAACCGTGCGCTGAGGGGCTGTTGTGCTCTGAGTATAAAAATTTATTATTATTGTTAACACAAATTTCACTGACGTTCGATATTTTACTAAGTGCTATAAAAAGGATGTTTCAACATTTATCTCAAGTATCGTGGTGAATGGCGATCGAATACGCTGGTGAAAATTTACTAAGTCCACACAAAATTAAGTAAAGATATACGAATCAATTTATGCAACATACTCTGTGCTAAAATCATATTGTATCGCTAATTACATCATTTTACGTCTTCAGTTTCTTATTTTCCCATAGTCATTTCCCTACCTTACGTCGCGCCATTAACTTTTGCTATTAAGCTTTGTATATACTTTAAAATGTGTATTACATATTCATTACAAGATGACGATGAAGGTATTTCTTCTCGTATTGGCTTTGAATTGATTAGTGGTAATCGTTTAAATCATATTTTGAGGTAAAATGGTGATGCGGTGCCATTCGAGAGTTATTTCTGAAAGTAGAAGAAGTTTTAAGTTATATTTCAATTCTATTCTTCCTCTTCAAACATTTTCTCGTTAAAATTGAAACTAAAAAAAAACATTGCCTAAAAACTTCACCACCCAATGTTAGCATCTGATGAGTTCACAAAAAGTTTTTTGTGCATTACCTGAAGACCTGAAAAATGATCCGTTTCGCGTAAACGTCTGTTTTTTGAAATTATATCTACATTAGCTCATGTAATGAGTGTCTTTGCCTTTGGCGTATTTATCCGCCTTTTTGCGAACCACTTGGCCGAAACAGCGAATTTCCTCTTTTGTTACTTCTTCGCTTTTGTCGCTGCCACCTGTTGAACAACTTCCCGGGCTTTTTCGCTCCTAGCGTTGTCTTTTCTTTTATTTTTTTTCAAATCAACACAAGGGCCGTAATCACATACCGAGAAGGGGGGGGGGAGGGTAGAGATGGAACCTTCAGAATTTCATCAATCTCTGAATGAGCTCGTTGAAGTCTCCGGCGAAAATCGTCGCAAATTACTACGTGCGTGGGTTTCGGAGTGGGCTGGAGATTTATCATTTCACGCTCGCTCTTCGTTCGAGGAGGAAAAGAGGCTGAGGGAGTGAGTTTAAGAATGTCATGGAACGTGGAAAGCGGAGAACCACACTTTCGCGAGGGGTGCTGTTGGAAAAAGTGGAGCTCGAACCACACCGGAACGTTAATTTTCTCTTCCTGTTCTTACTCTTCCCATCCCCATCCTACCCTGCAGCTACCCCCTGAGTGTAAATCAACAACCCGCAAAGCCGCACGGGTCATAAGGGCGGCTCATTGTTGGCGGTAATACAACTGCCTCTAATGAACACGAGCCTTTTATTTTCCGCTGAGGTAGTTGGGAGAGCACTCGATGACTTTTCGTTTCGCCCGCAAGGCTGCACGGTTAGAAACGTTTACGACATGGCGGTCGTCGGTGTCGTTCGGAATACTATATTTTCTCGTCCGCTCGCACGCCTGCATAGGGACCTGAGATTAAGGGGGGGAAGGGAAAGAGAGGAGTTGTAAAAGAAGTTTATAAAACCCTTTTAAAGTCCTCCCCCGTTCCAGCCCCTCCCCCCTCGACCGTTGGTTGCCCTGGGAATAGTAAGGAGGGTGAGGAGGACCTGTGTTTTCCGGAGTGGGTTCTTAGGCGAGGGTCTTAAAAAAATATTTGTTTGATATGCATAATTGAAAGAAACTGATAAAACTCAATGTTTATTCATAGCAAGCGTAAACATGAAAATTGCGATTTTGTTTGCTCCCTGATCCAACCTGGATAAGAAAAAGGGGGACCGCCCCGAGGAGTTTTTTTAATGGGGGTCGGCAATCTGTGGAGTAGTTCAGGATCCAGTGAGACACTGTATAGGATGCATGGAAGAAGCATTGACCCAAGCGGAATAGAGGAATATTAAAGCAACTGTAGTGATTACTAAGTGACATTTTTTGATATTGTGAACTCCGAAAGGATTTATCCGCCAAGAGGCTTCACGCGTGACAAGTATTCTTTCCCAAAACAGCAACTGGAAAAAAATGTCGATTTTTTTCTTGGCGAATTCACTGTTACGTATTCATATTTCTGGGACTTTGCCGTGTACTTGTATTATAAAGTTTACACCTGAATTTAATAAATATTAAAAAAATGTACAAGTGATAAAATTTAGGTGGTGTGATCAGATGGGTGGGGGGATTGTAACGGGTGAAGGAGGCCAGAATTCCAGGAGAATAAAAACAAAAAAATTCAGTATTGGAACTTTAAAAATATTTATGTTCGTCTTTATATCAGCAGCAGAAATATGAAATAATTCGCTGTGGAATACGTCAATATACGTAGAGCCCATAGTCATCTATTCGCATCACATTAAATTATACGTTAGATTAAAAGCTGTGTGTCTTGATTGAGTTGCATCAGTTTCAAAATGATATTATTATCGCTTCTCCTCAATAGTGTGTTGCATGCGTTATATTTAATGAAAGCAGGTGTCTAGTTAAGTATCTCTCTTCGTTAGAATAATAAAAATGAAAATTGAAATAACGTTGCATTGTGAATGTTTGCTTTCTAATAATGTCACTCGCAAAACATGAAGTATCGTTACCTCATAATTCCAATCGACCAGGACTCATTGGATAAGAGTAATTTCAACTTTCTGGTCTCCAATTTGCGATTCCTTAATTTTTCAGAAAGCCAACTTCAGTCGAGTCGCGGGTTACTACGTATAGGGTGAGGTCGCCCTGGAAACCAGGGGTGTGTGCCTTTTTTTCTGCTGCAGTGCATTCAGGGATGTTTTGCAATCTGCCTGTTTTGTTTCCGCCCCGCTCTATACGCTGATGAATCAGGACAAACAGCACGAGGCTACGCGCCCAAGTCGCAAGGCTGTGCAGCTTTTTAGTGGTCTAGTTTCCGCTCACTTCCTGGGAGTTGCATTACTCGCTAAGAGGCACCGGGAGGGGGCTCTTTGTGAGGAAGAGGTTCTTACGAAACACTCAGTGTAGGAGTCGTGTCTTTCAGTATGTAATGACATTTTGGAATTTAGTGAATTTCGATAATCATGTTAGTAGGGTTCACCCATCAGAGTTTTCCCTCAAAAAACTTCATCTGCAATAATTATTTTTTCACGGACTCATTAACCTATTTCCGGGGCTTACCAAGTTACTGTTAATTCGAATTTGTACACGAAACTATGAAATACGAAGAGGCAAAGGAAAAAAAGAGTATCTTAACAAACTTCCTAAAAAATGAATGAGAAAATATCTTTACAATACATCTACATCTACATAAATACCCTGCGAGCCACCAAAAAAGGTGTGTGGCAGGGGGTGTAGCACAAGAAGGAAAGAGTAAGGGATGAGGGGGTTGGGGTTTTTCAAATAGGTGGGGGAAGTTGGGGGGAACCTGTAAGAAAAATATAAAAATACACCCACGCGCAAAAATCATTCGCCTTGACCGGAATTGAATTGATTGAATATTGGACGGAATTCACGATCGAAACGAGTTTACATTACTCGTTTTCCGATATTCTTCATGTAATCAAAAAAACTTCCTTATTCTGCGTATTTTCGCACCCAATGGATCCTTTTTTGCTCTGAGTTGGTGGGGTATCTTTTGCAATGTATATTGTTATCAACTAGTTGCCACGTACAAGTCTGGGCTTTGATGACAATCGAACTAAATGAGAAAGGTTTGGGATTGGTAAAAATAGAAATCATTGTTTTGAAGGGCGTAGATTATTGTTGCAAATAGTAAGTACTTCATTTTATGCATGGAGTACCCAGATTTAAGTTCCCCAGTATCTAATATTTCAATGATATTCTGGTATTTACTTAGATGCCGTCCGAACCTTTCAGTGTAATGTGCTGCAACATTTAACATGGAGCTATCAAATTTTGACCATTTATCAATTTTCGTCTAGCACAAGACTCTGCTGATGCGGAGTGTCTCACCTTCTATTATCTAATGGCTAACTAATGTAACAAACTAAGACCACCCCTATTAATTAACGGAATAGCTGTCGCCTGACTCCCCAAAAATATCACTTGTGATGGAGGCCTACATGCCACGAGATACTTTGAAACCAAAGACATTTTGCGCGAACATTTTATATGAAGTTAGGATGAAAGGGTTATTATTTCGCGAGTACGGATTATGGGTGCTTTCAGGGTCGTTTGCATCAGATTACATAGGCTGAAACGGCTTTCCGACCAGAGTATGTGTGCCCCAGTCACCAGCGCATTTAACCACGTATATTTTATTGAAATAATTGATTGGTGTTTGTGATTTCTATTTAAGTCAAATGAAATCGAAACAATTACGTCCGATAATAAATTAATAGAAGAAAGGAGAGCAACGGGTAGAGGCGAAAAGGCATAACTTTTGCCTTAAGTTCTTTTAAAAAGTGCATTTTTGAAACTTTTTTTTACGTTAGGAAGCTTTCCCAGAAGTGATTTCCGCAACTTCGATGTTATGTTGTCTTTCTTATTCGCCATTCACGCCGGTCGAGTTTGAGGTAATAGCTTCGCTTCGTGGACTTCGCTGGGTGGAGCAAGTGCTGATGTTTACTCAAAGGGGCTGATTTTTATTTTCCCTCTGAGACGTGCGTATTGCTGTTGACTCTCTTTTGTGCTGAATGTGTGAGTGGGTGTGTTGACGACTCCTCGGACCGTCTGAGATAAGGAATTCTCGAAGCGGAAACGGTGAAATGCGAGAGCCAGTTGCGTGGTACGAATGGCAGCCGCACGTCCGACTACGGACAGGA
Source organism: Hetaerina titia (assembly GCA_037158775.1). Lineage (NCBI taxonomy): Eukaryota > Metazoa > Arthropoda > Insecta > Odonata > Calopterygidae > Hetaerina > Hetaerina titia. The sequence goes on from CM073774.1 coordinate 36,510,619, forward strand.
AAGGGGATGATGGTTGAAGGAATCGAGAATGTTAGGATTAGGGAACAAGGTAGAGGTATCATGTTCTATTTTACTTTACCTTCGAATACTGATTCATTTGTTGTTTAATTTCAGTTTCGTTTTCCCAAATTATTCTGTTTGTATCGAGGAGAAATTAACAATAATCAACTACAGTGTGCTTTGTTGACCTGTGCAGTTCATTCTGGCCTCGCCAATATTTACTTAGGAAAAGTTTCTTTACCTTTCGGTGGAAGCAACTTCATTTGTACACGGAATTTATTAATTCAGAAGAGGACATTATTCTGTATCATCACTGGATTTATCATTAAACGGATTCAAAACTGTGAGTCAAGTCTTTGGTCGTTGTCCAAATGCAGATTATCAGATAACAAATGAAGCAATGTCCACATATTTTGTCGTCTTTGTATTTACTAGGTGGTGTTCTGGGCGTTTCCTTGAGGCACTTGGGCCCTATTATTTTCGGCGTATCGCTCAATGGATGTAGTGGTCGCACCGGAAACCGTTGTTTAAATGGTGACTTAAGATTTTATTCCAATGCACTTCTCCCCTCTTCCTGAGAAATCTCTTTGAGTACACCGTAGAAAAAATATTTATTTTTTATGCAATAATACTGTATTAAAATAAAAATTATCTCTTTAGCTCACATCGTTTCTGTTTTCAAATTATCGGAAGTTTATTAATTCCCCGCCGTTCACCTCGAGGATTGATTTCTTACGGCTATCTATTTCTTCTACATCTACATAATACTCCGAAAGCCACCGGGAAGGTGTTTGGCAGGGGTTGTAGAAGACCTAATCTTCTTCAGATCTATCATGCGAATGCTAATTTACCCACGTCCTGAAAGCCACCTTGCCTTGCATATATTTTTATCTGGTCTTCGTACTCGTTTATGCCCTTTGATCTTCACTTTACCACTTTTTAACCAGATGGGTCCGTTTTCGGAGTCTCCTCAATTTTCCCAATCCCCGTTACATTTGGCATCAACGTCGCTGCATCAAAACCACCAGGGTCGTGTCGCTGCGTGAACTGAGCGTTCACGCGGGTCGACGGCAGGGAGAATGGAAAAAAATAAACCCTTATCACTCGTTGGGCTTCGGTAAAATTTATGGATCCGTAGCCCACCGCTGTCAACGGCGCCCACTGCAACCGTGTAACAGAAAAAGACACGCTCGCACACCGCTTTCTCCCGCCATTGTCGTCTTTGGGGCCGTGAGAGCTTTCGCGGAAGGACGAACCTTACGGAGGGGGAAGGGCGTGGAGCAGGGGAATGATGGGTAAGAGAGGACGAGGGTGTGTCTGAAGAGGTCCCTCCAGGAGCTTTAAAACCAGCCGAATGGTCAAGGAGTGCGTTTTACAACCCTCTTTATTCCCTCCGGAGGGAAAGAGGGGTCGGGTTTGGGGAGTGGGTGAAAAAGGGTTTCCTCTTCCCTTCTTACACACACACACACGCACACTTTCCCCTTCCTTTCTCTCAACCCAAGGGAAATCCGAAATGGGTTTCAACTCCTAGGGTAATGTTGGCCGTCTATATCGCTTCATCTATATGCCTACCTACCTACACTTCTGTGAACTCTACGACTGCCCCTCAAAGGTTTTGCGTCCTGTGTCCCCAACTAAATTAACTTTTCGAGGCGGCGAGCTCATACGTTCGTTTCCTCTATTTCATTAATAATTCTCGGGTGTTTTGGCGAGCGATGACTTGTACTTGTGAGCGTTAATATGAAGTGTTAATAAATATGTAATTGGAGATGCATATTGAAGGTCATTAGTTCATTATTTTTAAAAGTTTTGTTTAAATTAGTGTCATGACTTGACTTGATTATCCCTAGCGTTGGTTCTTATTATTTACGACTATTCTCGTTATTACGTTACGTTATCGTATTACGTTATTCTCGTATTCCCTCCATGCGAATATAAAGTATTTTCTCAATTTCCTGACATGAAACGCAGTGTCCCGGACCTCTACTATTCGTATAGGTCCATCAGCTCAGCTTAGACTTGCTTACATTCCACTAGAATAAGATAAATCGATTTTTCCATCGTACAACCAAGTTTCCATCCAATCCTTTTGAACCTATGACTAAAAAGTTGTAGAAGTAAACAATTGAAAAATATCAGCTTTATACTCAAGATTTGGAGAGGTTTTTAACCTCATAAATTTAATGAATTTTGCTAATGATTGCGTGCCCTCCTCCGGGTATTGTTTACTTTTATGGCTGGTGCCCGTGGAATTCAAATAAATCGTTGATAAATTTATAAGTGAGCATGCAGACTTACGTGTTTATTTGGTCTTGGCTTGAAACAGAGGAGCTGTGGATTCATTCATATTCGTCCGCGCTTTCGTTCGCGTTTCTGCCTGTAGAAACTTTTAAGGGATTCCTTTACTTCCTTCATTTGAAGAATTCCATCATCAGCACGTTTAATCTTCCCTCCCCTTTCATCTAACTCCCTCGCCAACCCTTCCTTCTATTCCACATCCCTCACCCCATTCCACCTTTCTCCCTATCCATCAATTTCCCCCCTCTGCCCGTCTCAGCCCTTGGGCCGTCTTCCTCCCCTCAGCCCTATTCCCTCGCCCTCCCAGACATCAAAAGCAGTTTGTCCCGAGGGACCGCATGGTGGGTTTTAGGACCTCACTCTGTGGGTTAGGTCTCCTCTTCCTATAACTTTAGGACCTTCGGCATGTCCCCTTAGCTCTCTCTCCCCTTCTTCCTCTCTCTATTTCCTCTTTCAAGAAGAGGCACATTTGAACCTTCCCTACCAATCCCTGAGGACTACCACTCTCTCTCTCTCGTCAACGTTCTCTTGGTGAAGAGACAAGAGCAAATGGGGAGAGAAGGGACATTCCGTGGCACTCAATGGCAGGATGCATTCCGTAGTATTCGACCGCCGTGCTTATTTGTGGCTGTTGTGGATATCCTCTTTGAATTTGGCGCTCACAGCGGGGGACCACAATGGGAGTCGGATCGGACACTCTTTTGTCCCCAAACTGACCTCTTTTTCTCCTTGTAACCCATAAACCTCCCTTTCCGGAAATCGAGTAGCCCACTCAGTACTTGTCCTCGTACACATTCGCCAAATTTTGGATGAGCGTTTCGGAGTTGGAAAGCTATTGAGCACGCCGGGTAGAAATGTTAGTAGTTATCAGGAGAGGCGACCGAAAGCTAGGTAATGTGCGTCATTAGGGATAGGTGGTTAATATGGTGGAGGTATGCTTCCTAGGAAATGACGGGAATTCTCGAGAGATATCCAGCGTCGGCATTGGTCTTCTCTTAACAGAAGGTGTCAAGGGGACACACGATTTAACGTCCCATTCGCAATAGTCATTATGCAAAAAGCTGGAAAAGCAATATTCAAAACTTTATTCGAACTTGCTCATTGTTCTATCACGTAAGTATGTGCGTGCGTGTTTGTGTGTATTGATATTGATGTGTAAGTGAATCTTAATGCATAAAAGCTGATATCATAACATCCCCTGCCGCACGCCCTTAAGGTGATTTGTGAGATTATGTGTTGAATGTAGAAATGTGTTGTGCGATGTCAGTACAATGCGAGCACCGAGTGATTTATTTGTGAAATGCGTTACCGACCATTTACAAACGATTCTGATATATTAATATAGTTTTGCGTTAGGTTCTCTATAGTTGCTATGCATTCGAGGTCGAACATCGCCTAGCCGCGCGCCAGTTGCCCTACCCTTTCTAATTTCCGACTCGGGCAGGATTTCCTGCGATGTCTGGCCGTTGTTGCACCGCGGAACGGTCGCGGTTGAGGCACCTTCGGTCGCTTCTCCGCGTTTGCACCGCTCGTCCACCGTTTTCCCTGGCCAGAGTAGAGAGGGGCATGGGATGAGTGAGTGTCTGTTTGGTTCGCCTTCGAGTGAACTTTACGGAAGGTCAACGTTCGGAAATACTATATTTCGATGAGTTCGGGGCGAATGTCAAAAGGTGGTGGGAAAAGTTTTGTAGTCCGAGCTGAGAGGATCGAGTTACCATTTATTAAAAGTGGCATCAACCGATCAAAATTTTGGTGGACCCAATCGAGTTTATCCCTCCAGTTGATGCCAATTGGATTTAAGTTTCTTTCTTTGGACTAAACTTGCAATTGAAAATATCGCAATATTCAAACACGTCATTGAGTAATTCGATCGTCAATATTACGAAAAGGCAAATCCTAGCATTAAGATGTTTCCTTGATTGCATCGAATAAAAATCCGTTTGAAAATACTGGAAGTATGGATTAGGTTTTGTTAATTTTTATACGGATAAATGAAAGGATATAATCGTGAAACCCTACTGCAAAATATGGGTTTCGTATATTTCGTAAGAAATATATGTCCTGGTCATTCAGCGGATAAAATTAGAATGGCGAATCAAATGAAAAATTGTTGCTCATAGGTTTATTTAAAATTAATATCGAAAATTTTATTTATTAATACATGTATACGATATTATTCCTTCGTTTCCCTTGATGCGCTGGGATAAAGTAATTGTGTGGAACTAATACTACACGTATTATCTTATCTCTGCTTGACCCTTTGTTTCATTTTTACATTTTTAGAAGTGAGTACTTAAACGCTGACACTGCTGGTTTATTTCTGCCGCCATTTATTTTGGAGAGTTTTTTGGAATATTTAAGGAGTCTGAGACACAGAGGGAAAGACACACGTAGCAGTTAATTCATGTCATAAGAGTTGTGATTTAGTTCATGATAGTCGTGAAAAAGTAAACATTTCAATGTGTTTTCGACGTAAAGTGTACTTAATTTTACTGCTCTTCCTGGCTTACAGACGTTGGTAAAGACAGAATCTCCTTAAAAAAATCCCTGTCAACCCCCAGAATCGAGGCGGGGCCTTCGACGTACAGTTCATGCATAGGAAGATACGAGATCCGAACCCCCACCCTTTCTGATGATTGAATTTTCACTCACATTGATGAGTTTTTACGAATTTTTTCATGAATTTTCAGTTTTAGTACATATGTTCCTTGTACTTATCTTTTGGAAGTTCTTGCGTGAAGCGCGTTCGACATTTACACTGAGGATTTCATTCATTGAAATTCTTTTGTATCTCAACTTTCAGAAGAAATTTAATTGCACATTTACCGTCAAAACGTTTTGTCATTTTTATTTTAAATTTCCCTTGCGATCACTCGCGTGTCGCCCAAGATCCTTTTGAGAAAACTAAGCGAGAAGAATCGAAGGGACGTAATCCAAGTATCACGAAACCGGAGCAATTACCTGGGGTCTCGGAGGGAGGGAACAAACCTCAATGAAACCCTCTCCCTGCCTATTTGCTTCTTGTATCTACACTAGGGCCCTCCGCCTTGCGAACACATCCATCCCCATCCGCCCTTCTTTTCCTCCCTCGGCTTTCACCGCTATTTTCGTTTCGGGTTCGCGTTCTTACCACCATGCAATACGTCGCGGAGCCCAATCCCCCTATCTCTCTGTGACCGCACCTTACGCTTCGCGTGCACACCTCCCTCTTTAATATATTTTTTTCCGTACACTCTGTCACACACACACGCGCGCGCAAACCAGTCACACGCGATCGTGAAACATGTGCCCAGTGGCGGGCTCGACCTTCCTTCCTCGCCTACCACCTCCTCGGTATTCTCTCCTTCCTGCCGCCTCCCGCCTTCTCCCGGCCCCCACCGCAGACCTTTCCGTCGCCGTCTCGTTTCTTCTCCCCCGTCCACGACCTCCCATTGCACCTTCCCCCGCCCCCTTTCCCCCTCCCTTTCTCTCCGGCCAACGCACCTTCTTCCCCTCTCGGAATCGATGACGCCCCGGTCGGGCCAGACTTGGGTCCGTCTGTGGCCAAACTTTGCTCTATTTGGTGCTAGTTCTGTCATGAGCGGTGCCATTGAAAAGATATGGATTGTAAACGAGCACGAAAAATGCTGTGAGAGTGTTTGTGGTCGTTTTTTAGACGAATATTCCCTTGCACCGTGGATGGAGTTAATCAGGGCCTTAACAATATTAACTTGTGGCGTCCAAATTAATTTTGAAAAACAAACTTCCAACAAGTTTTTTATGCCAACATACAGTTATATTCTATCTTTGAGCGTAAAATTAGGAAATGATATCATTTAGTCATATCGTTGATAGTAGAGCATTCTGTGATTTGCTAAATCCCGGAAAAAGTAGCGATTTAACCGGATTTCTCGAATATTTTCGAAAAAAAAAACTATGAAGGCATGGCTCGTACATGATATGTGATAAAACAGTTCCGTAGGAACTTGCGGCAAAGAGTGAGTTAATATTTGTTTAAGGTAATGACTTTTTATTGAACTCCAATTATTATATAAATCTCTAAAATCCGAATTTTTCCTCTCCTCCGTCATTTCCGGTTGGACATTAACATTTCAGCGTATCTTTCTCGGATTAAGTGAAATGTACTTATGAAAAAAAAATTTTAGTACCCTGCAAGCAACCGCAAGTGCGTGGCAGGGGGCGAATACACACCACGATAATTTTGACCCGAATGTTTTACCCCTGCCGCGGTCGGACAGTGTTATTCTGATTCTTCATCTTCCGTGGAAAAATTGACATCTTAAATCTATCGGTTCTATCGTTAATCTTTCTAATTTTACTGACATGATCTCGCCTATCGATGGTATTAATAAAACATTTTCAGCATCATTGCTAAATAGAAATTCTTCCAATTAATGCAAGGTATTTAATCTGTAATTTAACCTTCGCTCTGTGAGTGATTCCCAGCGTAGCTCCTCTAATATGTTTGATACGCTACTAAGTTTATCATAATAACGTTTTACAAATCTAGCTCCTCTACCCTGTACGCGATGCAGTTCGGCAATCAATCCTACTTTGTGAGGACCCTATATACTAGCTGCATATTCCAAATGAGGCCTAACCAACGAAAGGTAACACCTCTCCTTGATCTTTTCATTTGACTTAAAATATGATCTTATTACTACTACCTGCCTTGACTGGAAATACCTGTTACTCTCGACTCTCGGGAATCTTTATCATTGCAATCGTCAATTTAAGGTTCGAAGTGAGCCTCTGTCAAAGTGGTACAAGGATTCAGAGATGGAATCATCATTTAATGCCTGAATTCACTCGAAGGGCAGATATTGGTTGGAGACATTCCTGCTATGGGTCCCCTCACAGAGAATATTCTCAACTAGGATAAAATTAAAAAAATGTATATTAAGATGCTTGCTAGTACTCATACGCCTGACACTACTTTTAAGTACCTGCTGTATCCGAGCCTAAACCTAACCACTATGAGTTGCGGAGGAGAGTCTAAATTAGTGAGATTTTTTTCAAATTTATCACAATGCTCAACTTTCATTTGAAAAAAAAAACACTCCGATCTCCCTTTAGAGACTCGCTACTGATTCAGTCATACGAGTGCATAAAATGATATATCAAACGGTGGAACGTGCACATTTATGTCTTGAAACTTTGGAAATGAAGAGATAATAAAAACATTATTTCGCTAGGCGAAAGGATGAAAAATTCTATGATGTTATTTATAATATTAGGCTCTCAAACATTAGACTTTTTATAACCTTGATAGCTAGATGAATTTCTCCTTTTTAACATTTACAGTAAAGTTTTTGCCTAATTTTTTTTAACCGCAAAACATGGAAACGTTCACTTTTCTATGTGCACTCATAGCTTAATTCACAGGTATAATACGCTTATTCAGTTTCTAAACGTTGTCACAGTTTTGTATTATTCTCAGAAAGGCCGATCTGTTAGGATGTCTTCTTTAACCAGATGCGGGTGGTAGTTGAAATTTTATCTACGCACCATAGTAACATCCTGTTTGCGCAGCCTGTTGACGTTAATGTTACAGTAATGCTGACCGCTTCTGAGGCTTTGATCATCATCTATGACCGTGCCCCTTGAATTTTATGGCGGGTCACCCAACACCGCGCACCTAGTGGAACAAGTTCGTTGTTCCAGCAGAGGGCGCTTCTAACATAAGGTAGGATGGTCGTCTGTATCTTCGATCTCTCTGGTGTGGCTTGCATCTCGCGGCTTATGCGAATCGTAATAGGATGAAACATTTTCTTCGTATAAAATACCTGACTTAGCACTCCCGCCCCGCATAACCCTTTCGCCGTTAAGCTCTTTGACTCTTGGCCTGGACACAATTGACTGCCGTCGGAAACCTACAGTAGCGTGACGTCATCCCATCTCAAAAATGGTGTCTGTCAATCTATCGTCGATATCAATCTCGTAATGCGGACCTCTCGCAGGCTATTCATGGGACCAAAGTGACAAGTACGAGAGAAAGTTCCATCCATGAATATGGGAGAACTCTGTACTTTCAGACGAAGCAGACAGACGTGGTAGTGTAGGGCCTACTCAAACAATTAAATATTTTCCAGTATTTATTATTTAAATAATAATTTATATATTTTCTCTAACTCTGCGTCTAATAATAATTCTCTTCATAAAAGTGGCGATTGAAGTCCTTTTTAATTTGAAACATTTGAGGGATTACAAAATAACCGAATATGTCAAATATTTGCTAATTTCCTGTCTCGATAAGTTTGGGTGAAATCTGCAGTCTCTTTTCCAATTCCCTTGAGATGAGATTTCATCAAGTTGAACCTAGTGCTATTGTATGAAAACATTTAATTGTTATGAAAAGATTAATTCCGCTTCGTTATTTTGTGCCAATTTTGTATTTTGTACCTGAATTAGTAATATTTATCCTCGAGCAAACTTTTTCAGATTGCAGCCGAAATGGAATATCGACATCGAAAGCATTTAGCGACGTGTGCCCATCAGAGCAAAAGGTTAGCGAGCAAGGAAATAAGGGATTTTGAAACTGAAGCTTTAAACGTGTTAAAAAAGGGAATAATTCTGTTCTAAGTAAAAATAAGTAAGCGTAGAAGTTTTCAAAGAAAATGGTAGCTTTTTTACACATATTTATTAAGGCAAGTACTGAATTTTGTCATCGTTGGTAGTCGTGCTGCGTTCTCTCAATCTGTATTGCCACAGCCCATACTCTGGAATTCTGCCCCAACGAGCGTTTTTGTTTTCGATGTGTATTTATGCACTTTTTTCATCACCTCTTCATTATATGCGAAGCACTCGAGTGTTACAATGCGTGACAAGCCTCTGGAAACCCTTTAAAGGCATCCCCATGTCATTTAATTGGGATGGATGGACAGCATATGGTGGCTCCATTGATCGTGATCGTTCTCACTGGTGCCATCTGCCGGTCGCTTCGGTTCCCATTCACATGGAAGACTTGTATCAAGGTTGTTGTGTTTAATCACTAAGCGAGACTGACTGTACCGATAAGACTTCCTAGTAATCAGTTCAAAACTTAATGTGGTAGGTGTGCTAATCGTGAATCATGAAGAGTTTTTGATTTTTCTGATTGTTTTATTAGTATCAAGGAATTTTGAGAACGTTATCCTCAATTTATCTCAACACCAATGCATGTGCATACTCTCAACACAGCGAAGGTAACTTGTCCCCTTATTACCCTGAGGTGTGAATTTCATAAGCCGTTGGACCTAATATTTGGTGAGCACTCCCCTTTCTAACAAACTAAGGGTTGATAACTGTTTTGGTGGCAATTAATGGTACGTAGATATCATGCTTGAGAGTCACGATTATTTAAACTTGGACTTCCGGCGAATTTGAAAAATACCACGGAAATTCGTCTGAAGCAAGTAAATATGAGTATTAAAGTCAGTAATGGACAGTTACTAATTTTTAAACAGGTAAGATGCCTTTGATTTAGGGTGTCTTACGTCACCTTTCTGCGAAAATTTAGACTCAAAGAATGGAATTACGAGGACTCTTCTAGTTCTGAAGTCATCTATTTTTTCTGTTAAAACTACTTACCCCAGAAAGTTAAAACTACTTCTCCTCTAAGTATAATTTCTTTGTAGCCTTAAATTCCATGGTCTCTGAGAACGTTTGCGTAGGAGTCCCTTTGTCTCTATGGAAATACCGGCTGGTCCGTGGCTTCTTTCCGTTCTTGGGTTCGTCATTACCTAGGCTTGGGCTTCTTTGAAGTGTATCACCCACGAACGCACATTTTGCACATATATAAGACCTTCATCGTGTGCCTCACTCGTCGATGGATTTCAATTGGTGTTAAACCACTCAAACCGAGGAAACGGATTATTTCGCGCCGTTACTGTGCCCAAAACGACGCCATTGTAAGTATTGAAAACGCTTCTCAGTCTATTGGCAACTGTACGAACCCTTTGTCATGTAGAAGTTCAGCCTTCTATGTATTATACTGAGTGCTAGGTATTTTAAGTTCAATCTCATCAATTTGCAATCCCAGTTCTTATATCTAAAAAGTTGAACGCACCCCAGGCAGCGGGGATATCGCATCTGCAATAAGGTTGCGTTGGTTAGGCCTTTTTTAAAAACGTAATAAGCCTACCTTAACTAGACATTTTGACTCCCATTTATTCCTCAATCACATACAGAAACTGTCTTGATTTGCAAATTTAATCGAAATCTTCACACATTCAAGAGTCAAGTATCGATCGAACCGCCCTTGTTGGTTTGCCCTCTAAGTCTGAGATGGAACGCTCAAGTAAGTGGTTTATAATTTTTCATGCTTCAGTTAACTCGGAAGATCTTCTCCAGGAATTTCGATATCCTCGAGTCTTCGAAACAAAGGTCTTCTCCCCTTCCGAATTTGATGAAATCGGGGTGAGACCGAATCAGGATGGACGATGAAGAAATAAATAAAGGTCCAAGGGTGTTTCGGATGAGCTGGAGGATTGTGAAAGAGGGAAATGCTTTTTCCCTCGGACCCTTGCGTGAATGGGCCTCGTCATGGGAGATGATGTGGGCAAAACGGGAGGAGTGTGGGAGGTCTTGTTTGGATGAGGATCTAAAAGTTGAAGGGTTCTTTTTTATTCTTATGGGCTGCTTTCAGGGTACCACGGAATCGCCGTTATTCTCATCCATGACCGTTATTTTCACATACATTTTCTAGATATTTTGAATTAATGCTGAGTGGTGAGCACTTCTGAAAGAGACTTTCCATTTACTTCACAGTTCAAATCTAATCAAGCCGTACCATGGATTCAATCTTTGTAATGATCGATTTTCATAGAGTAGTCCCTCTTCACCTTCATATAAAAAGTATTCCTTTAGAAAAAGGGAAGGTATTCTTTGATTCAGCACACCAATGAGCCCATGCGAAAAAAATCCGAACAATCCAACCCAGTTAGTTGCATGATTTTATTAGTTAAGTATTACTGTATACATTACTATTTGTTAAATACTATATATTTATTAAAATAGCTTTTGGAATAAAAGCTGGCTGTGTATTGCCATTACTTTCTAAATTGTCGTCTTTTTGCCTTACCATCTGGCTATAATTCTTTCGAGGCGTAGCGCAAATACATTGTTTGAACATTAATACCTATTGATTTGGACGAAATATAAAAAAATCCAAATACACAATCACTGAATTCAAGAGATTTTTCGCACAAGTTACTTTTCGTATAGATCTAATTTTATCCTGTTAGCAGCCAGTAATTCAATACCTTGGGTCATTCACGTCAGTCGGTTTAGTCTCTTAGGTTGCGTGTTCGACTATTAACCCAGAGATCACAGTTTCGAATCCCCCCTCAGTAGAAATTTAATACCGCGGCACACGGGCAACCGGAAGTGCGCGAAAGGCGAGAGAAAATTGGATTGATGCTATGGATGTATTACCTTATCATTGTGAGTGTTATATAAATTAAATCGGAAGAATATGTGTGTAGAATATTAAGTTTCTGTTTTTAAGGAAGAGATAAATTATTTTCCCTCACATAAACGCCCACTGAGAACATAAAAATAATGGCTGACAAGGAAGGATAGAGCAAATAGAGCTGAAAACATTTTGCATTTTAGAAATGCGTACTCTTGTTAATATATGAACAAATAGGCTGGAAAAGGTTTTTTATTCTTGAACCACTTAATTTTGGTGTCGTAACCATTGTAATCTTTATTTAATTCCTTTAAAACCCTGTCACAATGTAAGGTTTCCTCTTTCTTACAAACAACTAAAACAACATTTTTTATAAGCACGTGATACTTTACACGACAAGTTTTATGAAGAGAAAATATGTGTTCTTTCATTCGCGATTTCAGCGCGCTCTCTGAACGAGACTAATGCCTAATGAAATATCATGTCAGCGTATCTGGGTGAGAATGAAACATCTGAAAATTGCGTAAATATATGGCAAATATCAGTTTGTTAAGTGCCGTGAAAATAGCATCACGTGATGCAGTGATACCGCCTCCAGATTCAAGTCACGAGTCACGCCTCCCCGTGCAAGCTATCCGGCTTTCGCCGCCTCAGAATCCACGCAACCGCTTCATGTAACGCATCGGAGTTGATGACGGGAGGGGGGGCATGCTTCTTCACAAAACATCTTCGTCACTCGCACTCTTCGCAATCCATCGTCGCTCACAGCATCCTGCTGGGGTCCGCTCCCCCTGTTAGCAGGGGTGAAAGGGGACGTAAAACGGCAGGGAGGGAGGAGCGTGGGTGGCGGTGAGTAGGGTTGTGGATCCTAAAGTTGTGCCGAGATGGTGTAGTGTTTGGAGGGAGGGTGTGGTGAGTGGGAGCGGAGAGTGGGGGTGCTAGGGATAGTTGGTTGGAAATTGTCTCCATGAGATACTGCTCATTAGTTTTCATCCTCCGTCATGTTCCATCCCGTCTACTTTCCCTTCTCGGAGATATGTGTGCGCGGGGGAAGATACGCCGAAGAACTTCCGATGTCGTAGAACGCCTCCCCAGGCGCAGGAGGTAAAAAAATATCACTGGCTTATTCATTAAGCACCGAGGAAATAGAAAGAAGGGGCCATCAATGTTAATATTACGTAAAATTACCAGTGACTTAAGTTTTCGTTTTCCCCGATTTATTTTCTGCGTGATTCTCTTCATGTTCACGTGTGATTTCGTCCGTGCGTATTTTAATTATTCATCCGTCTATATGTTATTTTTCGTGAGGCAGCGCTCAGATTAAAATCCGGAATTTGTTTCTGTGAACGAATTATTCAGTGGGGTCATGAAACATTTATTTCGAGGAATGGGCGTACTCTAATGAGTGAGTGGTGCCTGTTGACTACTCATATTAATGAGAAGGGAAGCTTTAACTCATTCGTTTACCCTGGATGCATCTAACATTTTATCTATTTGTTCTGGGTCCAAATGGAGGCTGCCAATTCGTAGTATTTCATGGTTACCATTCCAATATTGAATCATGCGTATATCTAACAGCTTCCGAAGGAAAGAAGTGAGTTAGAGTTAAAGTATCGACTGTTCTCTTTCAATAAAGAACCATACGTGTATACATGTGCACCCTTAGTACGGAGTTTTTGGATGATTGATTTTATTTTGTTGAAGCTCTTCAGTCACAAATGAATTTCTGGGTTGAGCAACGTGATATCTATCCGGCAATGTGTCATGCTATCGTATGTGCTGACGCGGTTTTCATTTATGAGTTCGTTATTTTCGGGAAAGACGTGGTGGAATCAACTTTTAATTCATGTGTATCATACTTATTTTTGGTTTCAAAAGGTAAGAAAATTTGAAACGAGAGAAAAATGAAATTTCCTGCGTAAAGGGAGGGTCGTAGGCGAAGAGTAGAGAAAGGTTGCGGGCGATGAGTGTGATGGGCTTGGCATGAATCTGCCCGTACATTGAGGCCCCGCATAGCGGCTTGAGCACATGCATTCTGCTCTCTGTCTCGACCGCCACTGATCACATAAAAGGAAGATTTCCAAGGGAAAGGAGGCAAGCCATGGAGAGCCAGGCCCTTTTCCTCCCACGGCCTCCCATCCCTCTCAGCACCGTGGGGTGTTCGTGGAAAGGCCATTTTTTTCTGAGCGGAAGGGAAAGGGGGCGTGTTGAGTTAAGGGAGAGAAGAATAGAATGGGTTGTTTCGTGGCGGTACATTTTTAAAAGGATTCGCGTCTTTGAAAAAAAGGTACCTGTCCGCACACCTCCCTGGCGACTCCCTTGCGACTCCCTTGGGACTTTGATGAACAGGATTACTGCCAAGGTTGGGATATATTTCGAATACGAAGGGTTTGGGCATTCATTTAGTGATCGATCCTCGGCGCGCAAGTGTTTTCCCCCCTCAAATATGGAAGGCGGATTCTCGGGAAAAATTTTGATCGTACGAGTAACAGAAGTAATTTATATTTGTATTCCTGGATATAGATGTATGGTCGTGGAGCATCGATCCAACCCACCGATCCATATTCTTAAGGCAAATATTCCCGAATCAATAACGAGGAATAACTGCTCCGATAGATTTATCTTCGCTTTCTTCCTCTACACAAATCGAATTGACGGCAAAGTAAAGGTCTCGGGTTCCACGTATCTAACAGAATGTGTCTTAGTTATTTAAAAACGAAGAAAGGAAAATAATGCGGTTTCCTTCCATTCTTTTATAAATAACTAAGAATCATATTCCCCTTCAAAGGATGGTTTCACACACCCCCTGTATAATACCCAAAAGGCCTCGCCGAGTACAATAACGTCTTTGGTTCCATAAATGAACTCGTAAGGGATGTAGTGTGGTGGGTGTAAAAATCAGAAAACTAAAGTTTTAAGACTTAACTTAAAGTAAACTCTTAGTAGTAAACTTAACAGTAAAAACTCTTTCTTGACTCGCATAATTACTGGTGACGAAACATGGGTTTGTTATGCATCACCTGAGAGTAAACGACAGTCAATGGAGTGGCATCATGCTCATTCACCAAACAAACCAAAAAAATTCAAGACAGTTCTGTCCACCAGGAAACTCATGGCAACCATTTTCTGGGATCGACGAGGTGTATTGCTTATTGATTTTATGGCCCGTGGAGACACTATTAATGCCAAGGCGTATTTTGAAACATTAAAGAAATTACGGCGGGCAATACAAAATCGGCGGCGAGGTCTATTGTCTACTGGTGTCATTCTCGTTCATGACAATGCCAGGCCTCATGCAGCTGGGATAACACAAAAACTTTTGCAGCAATTCAAATGGGAAACTTTCGACCATCCACCGTATAGCCCGGACTTGGCCCCTTCAGATTTTCATCTCTTTACAAAGCTTAAAGACTTTTTGGCAGGAAAAAGATTTGACAGCGATGAAGAACTTAAAGAAGGAGTGACCCTGTATCTCAATGAGCTGGCGGCGAAGGACTATGCAGCAGGAATACAGAAACTTGTCACACGTTATGACAAATGCCTTAATTTGCTTGGAGATTATGTTGAGAAGTAGTTTAAAGTATCCTCTTTCAAATAAAATTTTTTATGTTTGTTAATATTTACTTTTGTGTCTTTATTTCACGAACGGGTACTACTTTCCGGATGACCCTCGTATATAAACTTCGTGTTTGAATGTGTATATTCACACACATATATGTATAAACTGTATGTACATATACTTGGGTGATCTGAATAGTTTCCGACCTCAAAAATTTCAGAAAAAATGTCTTGTATCTTTGTTAGGTTGGAGACCATTCAGACTATCCTTATATATATATGTATTTAAAGGAAAACAAATGAGGAAGTACTGGGTATGGTAGGGAAGGAGAGGGGATTGTTGGGAGAAACCATATGGAGGCAGGAAAAATGGATTAAAAAGCCTATTGATGGGCAGTTTGATGTTGAAGACTGTAATAGAGGGGAGAATGTTAGGCAAACGAGGAAAGGGCAGGATAGGGATGTTGGACGGGATGAAGGGAGGAAGGAAGTACACAGAGATGAAGAGTGACTTGATGTAGAGTAGGTGGCTGGAATGTATTTTGTTATTATTATTATTAGGTAATCTACCGGTTAAGGTAGGTTTTTGGATGGACACAACTATCAAGTAAACATTTTGTGACTCCCCACCTAGCAAACTAATCTATATCAGGTCCCTCTTCATCTCGGTGTACTTCCTTCCTCCCTTCATCCCGTCCAACATCCCTATCCTGTTCCTGCCCTTACCTCGCTTGCCCAACATTCTCCCCTCTATTACTCTCTTCAACATTCCACTACCGCTCAATACGCCTTTCATCCATTTTTCCTGCCTCCATAGGATTTCTCTCAACAAACCCCTCTCCTCCCCCACCATTTCTAGTACTTCCTCATTTGTTTTCCTTTCTGTCCATTTCACCTTCTCCATTCTTCTCCACACCCACATTTCAAAAGCCTCCAATCTACGTCTATCCTCCAGCTTCAGCGACCACGTTTCCGCGCCGTACATAGCTACGCTCCATATCAGAGTTTTTACGAGTCTTGTCTTAACATCCCTACTCAACGTCCCCGTCATCAACTCCCTCCTCCTTGAGAAAGCCTCCTTGCCTAGCGCAATTCTTCTCCTTACGTCCCTACCACTTTGACCGTGTTGGTCCAAAACACTTCCGAGATATGTAAACTGTTCTACCTGCTCTATTTTTTCCCCGCCTATTTTAATATTTAGCTTAGCCTTTTTCTTTCTGGAAAATCGCATAACCTTTGTTTTACTAATATTGATTCTTATCCCATATTTATCGCACTGAACCTCCAATTCATTCAACAATGCTTGCAACCCCTTGGCTGACTGAGCAACTAATGCTTGGTCATCAGCAAACCTAACCGATTTTACGAATTCCCCTCCGACTTTCATTCCTACCTCCAGTTCTTCACATGCCTCTTTAATCATTTCCTCTACATATACGTTGAACAGTACCGGTGACAATGGGCAACCCTGTCTTACACCTCTTCCTAACACTGCCCATCCGGACTCTCCGTTCCCCACTCGCACCTGAGCAGTCTGAGACATGTACAGGTTGCGGATCAGTCTCCTGTCCCTCCAATCCATTCCTATTTTCTGCAATACACGCATTAATTTTTCCCAATTCACTCTATCAAACGCTTTTTCGAAATCTACAAAACAGGCAAAAACGTCCTGATTGTATTCTATATTCCTCTCGACTAGTGATCTCATTACTGCAATGGCATCACGCGTACCTCTTCCTTTCCTGAACCCAAACTGATCATCCCCTAAGTAATCATTTGCCTTACTCTCTATCCTTTTGTTGATGATCATGAGAATAACTTTAGCTGCGTGGGATATCAAACTTATTGTTCTGTAATCCTCACATGACGAAGCCTTTGCCTTTTTTGGAATAGGAATTAACACCGATCTCACAAAATCTTCCGGCCAGATTCCTTCCTCATAGATACTACGAATCAGCCCATATATGGCCTTCTTCCCACCTTTCCCTAACCATTTCAACATTTCTACAGGAATATTGTCCACCCCCACAGCCTTATTTGCTTTCATCTCCTTTAATGCCCTTTCTATTTCACCGTCGAGTATGCCTGGACCTAAGCTATCTTCTTCTACGTCATGTTCCTTTTCTATGTCTAACCTTGTCGGCCTAAGTTCTTTACCATACAGTGTTTCTATATATTCCTTCCATCTCTCTTGGATTTTTTCTGGTTCATCTATGATCTTACCCCACTTATCTTTAACTGTCAGCACAGATCTTGCCTTCTTACTTCCCAATAATAACTTAACCTTTCTGTATAGTGCACCAATTTCACCGTTCTTCTTTAAACTATCCATATCCTCGCATAGTGTTTTCCGCCATTCTTCTTTTGCTTTATTGGTGTCCCTTCTCAATTTATTGTTTGACTCTTTGCACTTCATTTTGCCTAACTCTGTGTTTACATATTTCCATCTTCTTCTCTCATCCATCTTTGCAATCATCTCATCCGTTACCCATGGTTTCCTTATCCTTTTCCCGTTAACGGTTCCTATAGTGTCTTTAGCGGCTTCCAATATCCCTTTCTTGATACATTCCCATTTTTCTTCGATAATACTCAGTTCTTTACCGTCATCCATCATTTTCTCTACAGCCTCCTGATACTCCTTCTTTGTTAATTCATTCACTCCTTCTAAATTCCATTTCCTAACCCGCCGCCCTTGCCTTATCGTCTTGAAACGAACATTACATTTCATAACAACTACATTGTGGTCAGAGTCCGCATCCGCTCCTGGGAAACTGTGCGAATTTATCACACTGTTCCTAAACCTGTGCCTAACCATAATATAATCTAACTGATACCTTTCTGAGTCACCTGGCATTTTCCATGTATACCTACGCCTTTTGTGGTGTCTAAACCATGTGTTAGTGATGACTAACCCCTGTCTCTTACAGAATTCAATTGCTTTCTCCCCGCGTTCATTCCTCGTGCCTAACCCATAGTCCCCCACCTCACCACCATCTCTTCCTTCGCCTACCGTCGCATTCCAATCCCCCATCACTATCAAATGTTTCCCTGCAGGAACACTCGCGATGATATCCTCTAACTCATCATACATCCTATCGACTTCTTCCTCCTTGTGGTTGCTCGGTGGCATGTATACCTGAATAATGACCAAGTTCGTCGGCTCTGCTTTAATCTCTACGAGTAAAATTCTATCTGTCGCTTGCTCTATGTTGACTACGCTTCTTCCTACCCCTTTATTTAAAATTACGGCAACCCCTCGTTGGCTCTCGTCCCCGCCGCTGTATATTACTCTATAATTGTCACTCCAGTAATCCCCGCTATTCTTCCATCTCACCTCGCAGAGGCATAAAACATCTATGTTACCTCTTTCCATCTCTCGCTTGATATTTTCTAATATGCTTCTCCTCAACATTGTCCTGACGTTCCAGATTAACTGGTAGAATACCTTATAATAATACCGGGTAATTATAGGCCGGTCTCTGAGATGTGGCTAAATATGTTATGTCTATTGAAATTACTTTAGAATGATGGCTATTAGAATACTGAAATGGTGCCTTTGAAATTACTTGTCCTTGGCTTTCGATGATATCCAGTTGTGCAATCTAGCTGTTCACACGATTTCCAGACGCATGATTGTATGAACCGTTTTTCGTCACCACTTTCATCCGGAGTTTCTATTTTTTAATTTACTTTTATTTCATCATATTTCCCTTTCTGAAGCGTTCACTTAAATTGGTTTGCACATTCTATCTCCAACGGTAGTATTTCACTTGCCTCGTCATTTTTTCAACCAAGCATTCTTCGTCCCTATTTTATACGAAACGATAATAAATATTATTAATGTTAACTCAAAGGAACAGTTTAACGACTTCATCCTTGAAATTCATCGTCCAGCACCTACCGGGCTAGGCGTCAGCATCTATCTACACAGGCAGCCATTGGACCGTTTATCTCGAGTGCAGGTGGCAGACTCGTCGGCACTGCAGTGTTTCCTTCCCCTTCCAATGCTCTCTTTCATCAACCCTGTACCCTTTTTACCCCAGCCCTACACAGAAGACTCTCCAATCTTGTCCTCCTCACTCTCCAACCCCTTTTAACCTTTCCCATATATACGCCGTCCCACCCGGCTGCTCTTACCCTACCTCCCCCGCCCAGCGCGACGGCCGTCAACGTCCCCAATCAAGGAACTCCCCAGTCCATCCCACACCCCCCGCGCTCAATTTCTCCCTCGGGGTTATTTTTTAAGGCCCGTCTCGCCTCATTCCTCCCTTTCCTCAGACCCATCGTGCCCAACGAGCGTAAGGAGGTTGGGTTCCTCCAAGAGGGGTTAGACTAGGGTGGATGGTATTCTGAAAAAGAATCTTATATCTCCAAGCACAATATTTAAAATATATTCCATGTCTCAGACGAACTTTACATTGGAGAAAAACAATCTGTAAGCGTCGATGGATGCATCAAATGTTTCATCTTGAAATACGAATGTTATGGAACTGATAGCATTAATACCTGGTAGAGTAGATGGCTACCTCCGGGATCATTGCATTATTCGTGTAGTATATTGATAACATAATTTGGGGATTAAATACCTGCTTTCATCGACCTTTGCAGTTACCTAACAAGTAAACATTAAAATCCGACTCATTCACATACTCGTATTTCCTATCTCCACCAACCATCCAGTCATCTTTTTTTTCAGTCAAGGCGTATCCTGTTCAGGGACTCAACCCGCACATTCTCGTTTACGTACGTGAAGAATCTGTGCTGTGCCCCTTCTTCCCATTCCCTCCCTCCACCTACTGCACAATACCCCTTTCCCGACCTTCCCCCGCGGGTATTGTTCATTCCCTGCTCCTGACGTTCCCTCTATTGCTATGATGAGGGAAGGGAGAATCCCTTCTGGCCACCGAGCCCTTCCTTTTTCCAACGCCTCGAGCTGCGAACGGTGTCAATTACACTTGGGTTGGTTGCAGTATTACGAACAACTTATTATTTTTTTTAATACACGAGTAAAAATCGATCTAGTGATTCCTGTTTTTTTGTTTCTTTCCTTTATCATTGGAAAAACACGAGCATCACTTAGGATAACCCGGTCGAAATTACTTTTTTTTACGATCAATATAGCGTTCGAACGATCAATAATGATGGTGCAGTATTCAGCCGATGAACTTAGTTTTTCTGAAGAATTTTGCACTAATTTAATCAGATCAAGTGAAAATATAATTTGGACTGAGTCGAAGGTTGTGAAGCCATCGGAGTAGAGTGTTCCTCTACTTTTATTGTGTGTATTTTCTGATAAGTGAGCATTATTAAAAATTTCAGTTTAAGTATTATTCCAATTGGTATGAATAGTCTCCTTTTAATTTGCTCCTTATAATTTTTACAGCATAACTTCCTCCAGGGAAGGAATTGTGAGAATTTCATGTCAGGTTTTGTTCATTGCATGGTACTATATTCATATTAGTGGGGTATTGTCTCAAACTATCTTTGCCATTTGGTCTTAAGAAATTTTTCTCCGTAGTGATTGTGTGACCTTAGCTTAAATGCTTGTTTTATCGTTAAGCATTATAGTTTATTATGGTTCCTTTAGTTAAAACTAATAAATAGACGTTGTTCACATGCTGGCTCAGAGAGAAATTGAAAAAAGATCGACTAGAATGAGTCTTGGCTATTTTAGCCGATTTCCCTTTAAATGTTAACCATTTAGCCTCTGCCTTGGAGCAATGAGCCAAGACTTCATTACAGTTGGTAGATGGGGATTGATAGCCTGAGCCGAAATCATGCAGAAGACACACTCACAGGCCAGCCCGAAGATTGATTTAATGGATGAGAATAGAGGTCACCTAGTACTAATCATCATTGTCAAGAGCAGGATATCAGTTTCTTTTCCATTCCCGAATACGGTTTCCCTAAAATGTATTGAATCCAGTAAACCTTTCTGGTTATATATCTTGAGATTAACGTGGACGACTATTGACGGGTTAGGGACTTTACCCCAATATTGATATAATCCTGGACGACTACCACTCCGATAATAAGATTAAATAGCTAATTAAATTTGTTCTAATTTTCATTAATTGAATCGGATGAAATATATAATTGATTAAGAAATGTTTTTGTCCTAGTATTGTTTGAAAGTCAGAAAGACTTTATAATAGCCATCGGGAAAACAGAATCAATTACTATGTTAATGCTTTCGATGGGGATTTGGTGTGTATTAAACGGACGAACTTAAAAGAGCAGCGAAGGGATTTGTGCAAATGAAAACTAATTTCATGATATTGGAAATTGAGCCTTTGAAACATTGCCGCTTCTGTTTTGCCCTCTTTGGATTCCGGGGTCGCTGTCACGTACAGCTTTATCCCGTTAAATTCTTTTCACGCGAGAAGTAGCATTGGAATTTTCCGATGTGATTCTTTACCTAATGAAAACAAATTAATTATTGGATACCAATAATGGATTAATTTTGGATTTGCGTTGCAGGGAAATTTCTGAATTAACTTTTGTCTTATCGCAAGCTTTAATGTTGCAGATATAATTCTAGGGAGGAGACTGCCATTTTAATTAGAAGATTGAAGTACGGCAATGCAACAATCATTGATTGATGTTGGATGACTAGTTGGATCCCTTATATTATTTTCCCATATAATGAACAAATACCATGTGTCTTCAATACATTATGTACACAATCCATCGAATTCTTCTTTTCCGTTTTTTACTTCAGAGCATTTTCTCATATACTTTTCCATTTACTTACTCGTTTTTCACATTTCTGTTCATTTGATTTCATCATCCGCCGCCAGCAGACACCCTGAATTCTTTTCTGGTCTGGTTATCTGATGATAAATGCCAATGGCCCATCGAGTGTAACACTCTCTTAGTTTGGAAGCACATCTTCTACGGAATTAGCCGTTACATCTTTGTTGTAAATGTTTTCTCTAGATTTGGTTAATCTACACCTGATCTATCTTCAATCCCATTTTATGAGAATTCCGTATTTTTTAAAAGATATTCCAAGGAGATGCCACAGTAATACCAATAATTAATTGATGCATTTTCACTCATAAGCTTATTGTGTGGAATTGAGTAAAAAGTAAAGAAAAATTGGTTTGATATAATACCGGTACAATACAAGGCGTAAAAAGTCAATCTGCAAATGCTGAGAAATAGGTTGACGCAACGATTCCCCTATCAGCACATTTTAAGTAGGGAGACACTAGCGAGTAACCGCAAAGATTCACCTTGCGAAATTCGTGTTGTTAAAATGACAGTAAGGGGTGAGTGCTGTGAAAATTTTCCTTGTTAGCAAAAACTGAAACACTTATGAAAATGGGATTCTAACCAAGATGTGAATTTTTTGTATGAGACCTAAAAAGTTCTTTCTGGTAACCTGCAATTGTTTTGAACGAACTTTTGACGATGAAACCTTTACATTTAGGGTTCGAACTTCATTTTTCAATAGCATGAGTTCTAGTGTTTCCTGTAAGGCAATACCTCTTTTATCGGAATTTGTTTTTGGAAACTTTATATATTATATTTGATCCGAGTTAAAGTTAACATTGCTGATCGATTAATTAGGATACGATTTCATTTTTGGAAGTCTAAAAAAATATTGTGTTGAAAGTAATTCATAAAATTTTGGTTTGATTCACGGCTTCCTTTAATCGAGGAAGGCTTGCCATACTCACAATTTAAAGTAGGACAGTACTTTTTTCCCCTTCCAGCCATGGAGTTTTTGTGTCGTAACTAAGAAAGTACGTCATCTTAGCTCGCCCACACGCATTAGATTAAATTTGACGCAATCTTTAAATTGGATAATAATTCGTCATAGTGTATAGACGCATCATGGGGTCCTCGTGACAACCCCCTTCGCTCGGGGAGTCGTTTGAAGCAAATAAGGAACGCGAGCAATCGTAATCCATATCTTTGACGCCTGTTATTGTCATGCCAAATTGACATCCGTCATCCTTTTCTCCCAGCCCAATCCAAGGTCTCCTAACTCTCTTGTCTCTTCCCCTTTCGTCTCCCTCTGCCACATTTTCCTCAACCCTTTTCCTCCCCAACTTCTCTCCGCCTTGCTCACCACTCCCCCACTCACCATTTAATGGGTCTCCTTCGTCGAGTCCAGCTGCCGTGTCCTCGCTTTGACCCCTCTCACCCATAGCCATATGCCCCTCGACCCCCGTATTCGCCTTCCTTTAGTTTTCCGACGGTCCATCTCTCCCCCTTTACTTATATTTTCCTCACAGCCTCGCCAAGAATTTTATGAAGAACTTATTAAACCTCCTACAGATTTAGGAGAAGATCCACACGTAATGGGTCACCCTAGAAAAAAAATAACGTCGACCTTCCAATAAGTTAATTAGAAAGTCCTTTCTTTTTTAATTGTTCATGCCTTTGAAATAGAAAGACGGTACCAGCTATGACGTTATCCCTTGTGTTAGTTATTTTATGCACAAGTGGTCGATCATTGTTCAAGAAATCACGACAGGAATATTCTCAGGGAAATAAGTATTCTCAGGGCTCCGTGAATTATATGAAGGAATCGTACGTCCGCATAATGCTGATTCTCAGGTTCATGCTTAGGATCTTCACTTATTGCAAGTTGATTTTCCAGGAGTGTTTCCTCTAATCATTCTACGTCTAACTAGTACTGCAGAAAGCTCAGGTGGTCTAAAGATGTCTGCCCCGTTATTGCTGCAACCGAAAGAAAAAAAATAGCTGTTGTTCGCAATGCCATGGACCTCCTCATACGCTGCGATGATATTTTCACAAGAAAAATTGACAAGTAAATTTTTGTTACAAATTTAAATTTCATTCGATCTAACTTTCATTGCTGAAACTCGACTTTGACGTGGCTTTCTTATGATCGAAGAATCTTCGACGAACATTTTAGCCTTTTTGTTCACTAGAGCAACTAATTTTTGTATGGTAAGTATTTCAACAGCAAGTGATGATTTTTATTAAAGTATAGATATTCTTGACGCCAGAAGTTTGTGATATTAGTGATAGTTAGTTGCTATGTAGTGCTGACAAATAATCGACCATTACTCTAGGCGTTCTACAGAAATGAGCTCTAAGTACTACCTTTCATTCAATATCATTATAATTACTGAATATATAAATATTCAGTTAAATTTTCGCTAAGTTTCTGGACTAGAACTTGATGTGGAAACTGAACCTTCCAATTACATTCAAGCTAGGCGTGGGTGCCGTTACGAAGTCATTTTCTAAAGTACTTTCGAAGTCGAAGACAATTTCTTGGACCAAAATTCGTGAAAATTTTGATCGGTTGATAAGGGCTTAAATAAATTACAAGCTTTTATGAAGAAGTGTTTCTCTTTAGTTTGCAAAATCAGATGCATGCTTTCCTCATGGTCGTGTTGCTAAACGGTGTATGCATTCGACTTGCTGTGTATATACTCGACTTAACGTTCGGTCGTTAAGGTTTATTTCAGGAGGTTGTTTCATAATCGGCGTATGGATATCCTCAAAGTCATGGCCAGGTGGGGGCCCGCACAATCACCCATTGCCATTCTGTTTTCTTGTCTACGCACGCCAAATTGGGTTCGGTCATTTACTATCATCATTTGAGCGACAAAGAGCGATTTCTTTAGCGAGACTACAAGAGAAAAACACAGGAAATGTTTTGGTTCTTCGTTTATATTATAGATTTAATTTGAGGATAAATGTAGATAAAATGTGTAAAATAGATTTCCAATGTTGTATCTCTTTTTTACGGCCCGGCGTATTACGAAATTGAAAACATTCGGTTCAACGATTTGATGGAATCTGTTGACCTGTCAAATTATCCGTACCGTCCACCATGTTTCAGATCGATGGTTTTCTTGTGTAAAGTTTCCAACGCCCACTGCGGAATGTGTCATTTCGATATAAGGCCGTGGCGCCTTCCCTTGCGACCCTCTGCATCTCGTACCCCCCTCTCCGTATTCCGCAGCCCTGCCTCCATCGTTCACTCATCCCCTCCACCCTTCGCCTTTCCCCCCCGTCAGAATAACTTATCGGACCGGAGTCTGCAGCTTTGCACCAAGGGGTCAGACCTACTTTTTGACCCCGCGCGTGCTACACGTTTCACCCCTGCCCCTTCCCCCAATCTCTTTCTAGCTCGTCGAGATATAATGAAAGTAAAAATAAAAGAGGAAGCAGGAGGGGCGGCCAATCTACTTGGGTGGGAGGGGGGCCTCATGCGTGACGTGTCCCCATGAAAAAATTTCATTATTACAGGCCGTGCATGAGCTCACGACCGTCGTCATCCTGTATACAAGTCCAGCGTGCATTTCCGTGCTGTTCCTTTTTCTGCTGCTTGCGTGAGGTTTTCAACTAGTATTCGAGAATTGAAAGAAGGGTAGACACTTTTTGGTTTCGACATTTTTATCATCTTCAATGCTCTATAAAATACAATATCATGAGAGAGAGAAATATGTGGTTAGACCATGTGCCCATCCAAAGCCTACCTCAAACTTTATCATTATATATTGGTAGTACCTTGAATTAATAATATATATTTTTTTGTTTGTTGTGATACCTCTGTCGCATTATTTCTAATGTATTGTAGTGTTCTATTTTTTACAAATATGTTTCGGTAAAATAAAATTAGGGAAAAAAGTAATGGTTTCAGGCGTAACTTTGTGGAATTGCTTCATGGTAAAAAACTACATTGTTTCTCCCCCCCCCCCCCACCGACCCTTCCTCCTCCCTCGCTGCCTCCCCTAATCTCCTACTTCGCCTCAGAGGGTATATATTGGTATGTAACGGAAAAAAAATTTTTACCTGATGATGTCGCTCAGCGATGAAACCCGGGTCGTTTAATAAATTCTATGTGTGGAAGTCTACAGTGTTTCAATTTTTTTACCATAAAATTAGGGATAAACTCTGGAGTAAAAGAAATATTCTGGATGAATCGTCCAAACTTCGATTGGTTGCATGTTATGTATCAGCAAATACGAAGCTTCCTCGTTAAGTAATGGAGCATGCTGCTATTTTTTTGCGTTACGTGTGTGGAATTTAAATGTGCAGAATTTTCCTAGCAAACCCTTTCTTAACAATCCAGTTGATTTTAAGGATAAATTTTAGTGATTTCGGATAATTTTATGATTTCGATGATTTTTAGTTTTGGTAAGGCTTGTAAAGGTGATTTTAGCCTTTAATATTTGGCCAAACACGTCCTCTAAGTATTGTAATTGGTATTTTTAAGCTGATGGAAATCTGTAAAACTGGTAATTTTATCCTCACAATCGTGCAAGGAGGAGGGAGTTGATGACGAGGACGTTGAGTAGGGATGTTAAGACAAGACTCGTAAAAACTCTGATATGGAGCGTAGCTATGTACGGTGCGGAAACGTGGTCACTGAAGCAGGAGGGTAGACGTAGATTGGAGGCTTTTGAAATGTGGGTGTGGCGAAGAATGGAGAAGGTGAAATGGATCGAAAGGAAAACAAATGAGGAAGTACTGGAGATGGTGGGTGAGGAGAGGGGTTTGTTGAGAGAAATCCTATGGAGGCAGGAAAAATGGATGAAAGGCGTATTGAGCGGTAGTGGAATGTTGAAGAAGGTAATAGAGGGGAGAATGTTGGGCAAGCGAGGTAAGGGCAGGAACAGGATAGGGATGTTGGACGGGATGAAGGGAGGAAAGAAATACACAGAGTTGAAGAAGGACCTGATGTAGATTAGGTTCCTGGATTGGGTTTTGTTTGGAGTTACAAAATGTTTATGTGATAGTTGTGTCCATCCAAAAACCTACCTTAACCGGTAGATTACCAAAAAAAATCGTGCAAATCAGAAGGAATCTTAATTGTTTTTCATTTGAGCCTTCTCTTATCTTACTCGTTATCCTATAGAAGCTTTCCGGGTGCACAAAGCCGCATGTTAATGAGAATTTTGTCTCAGTACACCGATAATAATTAACATAAGAAAAGGAGATTACTTCTGCGAGTCTCTTTAGTTTACTGTGTTTCTTCAGGGTGCATTCCAATTTCGTATCCTCGATTCACGACTCTTTACGGATTTCCAATGCGTATGTCACACGGTAGCATCCGCCATTGCCGCTGTTTTACCTTGCCGTATTTGTGCTAAATATTTTTGCTCGTTTCTTATTCGCGCTTGAGTGTGAACATGCTTCTTCCGTCCGGATGGTGGTGAATGTGTAATGCCTTCACTAAATAGACGACATTTCATATTTTCTCACAGTGGCCGGTCACCAATTTTTAGTTACTTCGGTTAAATAGACTTGTAGTTATCCGTGTTTCGTCGACCTGATATTTCGACTTGTTTATTAAGTAGGTTCGTAATCGGGAATTGGTTTTTGAATCGATGAAAGCGATAATCCATCCCAACATGTATGATAATTGAAGTCTTTTGAAGGCGAGCAGGTTATTTGGATTTGAGCAAATTGGGTTTAATTAAAGTAATTGTTTTAACCTTGTTTTACCTCGCTTTAATCTCCTGTGCCTGCGTGTATTTTATTTTATGAGCTACTGCAGGGGATGGATGATTCGCAGATCTAATAGTTAGATGGCTCAATTTTTCCACATCACTGGAAAATATCCTACGTCTGTGAGGCTATGGTAGGGATTCGGAATTTAATCTCTCTCCACTCTGAGCCCCCGGCCCCTTCCCTCATATGGCCTTTATGAGGAGAGACGCCAGATAGAGCCTACGGCAGCCTTCCTCGGCTCAGTGGATTGAAACTCGGATGCCGATCACGTCCAGGGCATTATCCCCTGCTTGGGGATCAGGGGAAGTGTCGGGCCACGTCCGCGCAATGTGTTGCAAAAGAGGGAAAGTAAGGAAATTTCCCAAATATACCGTCCCATTTGTACGTGCGAAATACCATTGGAACCATTAATGCACTTTTCATGGGCGGGAAAGTAATCTTTTAAATTCGTGAGATCTTATTGGGGTTGGAATCTTGCTAGCACTCTCTCACCCGAAGGGTTGCTGAGTTCCTATGGGTTGCCAAACGTCCTTCAGTGTATAAGAAAATTAAACGATACTATTTACAGGAATGACTCCGCCCTGTCACGTCGTGTATATTTTGAATTTCCTGATTTTTTATCGATCCATTTTCCTTTTTTAAATAAATAACTCACGGAATAATCTTAGATTTATAGAAAGTGAATGCAAAAAAAAGAAATAATTCAGTTAAAGAGAACGTCAACTCTCCCTTGTGTGATGACATGCCGCAATTTCCTGCTTGTATTTCTGGAACGAAGTTGAGGTATGGTGACATTAACTTGAAAATGTTCTATTAGCTTCTGCAAATGAAAAGTTGTGTGATGAATTTGTGTTGGAAGGTATTGGTGTTAATTATAAAATTCACTATTGGTTGGTTGTCCAAATAAAATCGAAAGACTTATGAACACTCGATCGAAGCTTGTTGAAGCTCGTTTCAAGAAGAACAACCAATAGGAAATATTTAATATTATTTTAGCTTATTTTTACTTTAACTGTGAACTCATTTCGAAGAATCTCATGCGTTTACACTAAATATTTCAATGATTGGCATCCCATTGTTAGCTGTTGTACATCATTTATCATCATTCTTGTAGGCCATATAACAATTCGTTTTTTACCTTTCATATTCAACTGAATATCGGGAAAAGAATAATTATTGTGATTATTTCTATATGAAAAATTGAAATTTTCTGATTGCTATTGCTAAACTATATTTTAATTAGTTCCCGGCCATGTGAAAGGTTACGCTTCAGTTCCAAGTATGCTTTTGCCAGTGGCAATGCACGTATAAGTGAAGCTTGCCAAATCACGTCCGTAATTAACTTAAAATTTCTTTACACACATTTAGTATTCTTTATAAGCATTTAAGTAAACGTATACAAAAATCAGGACGGCAAATTAAGAAAACTTGTTTTAAAAATTAAAAAAAGCTTTTATGTTAATCAGATAGTCTGCCCCCGTCTATTGTATTGGAATACTGCAGGAAAAGACAAATAAAAAGTGTGCCATTATCGAAACTGCTGTTTGATGTTCCGATATCATACGACGGAAAACTATCTTTTAGTCATATGTAATTGAAAATTATAGTTTTTACCGAATATTTATGCATGCACTTTATTGTGATTTCTGGCTTATACACTTCTGGTATTTACCCATAATTATTCATGCGCACCGAATTCAGCCGATTTGCGACAACCTAGGTAGTAAGGACGTGATGCTCCTTTTTTTTCGAGTTGAGACGTTTTCGCTGCCTCGTGCACTTTTCCTCCCTTTCCGGACCGCTGGGAAAAAATTTCGCTTCTCTCGCTTTGTTGTTTTTCGTTTTTTATTCCTGCTATTCCATGCTGCGTATTCGTCTTTCAGCGACGGCACAGTTAACTGCGGGCCCTAAACTCTGCCCACGAGCCAAATCAAGGACCCTAGAAGGGTCAGTTGTCCTGTAGGAGAACTCCCTTTGGTCCCACCCGTTTCGAATGTTTTTTTCTCTCACCCCTCCACCTTTATCCCGCCTCCACCCCTGTCTCGTGCTGTCTTGTACCCCTCTCCCCCTCTTGTGCAGATGGCCCTTCAAGCATCCTTCGTCCGCCGGAGCATCTGCCCTTTCGCGAGAGCGGGAGTATCCAGTCGTTTGTCTCCTTTTTGAGTGCCGTCGCGTGAGCGCTCTTGCTTTTTTTATATATCCCTCGCGAAAGTTTCAACTCCGGTTCCCGCGCCACCCTCCTTCCCCCTCTCTCTCCTCCCGGCCCTGTCCGAGCGAACAAATTTCAAACTGTCTGGCAAACGGAATGGCTTGATGTTTTCCTTCTCGCGTAATTGCGTGCCGCGTGGAGGTATTACGGGTGTATGTATTTTTCACGTCCGTTGTTTTGTTGAACAGTTTTGGAAATCCCTTGTCACTTAGCTGGTGGAGAATGAGAAGCAGGCAGAAAAAAAATAGCTAGGTGGGTGATGTGTGACGCTTCTGCTCCCTCAACTTCGCCCGTATCGGGAGTTCATTTTTTTGAGTGCACGAGCATTGCAAGAAAAAAGGTAGCGTCGAGAAAAATCTCTTCAAATATATGTTCCTCGAAGCATGAAATAGTTTCTAAAGATGAGCAGTACACGAATAAATTGCAGTCTCATTCACGTAGCTGTACCAATTTAAAACCATTTATTTATATTCACCATGATTTAAGAAGTTCCTTCAGCGGTTCTGGCTCATTTCTTAGGATTTTATGGAAACACCAGTTCGCTTGAAAATAAAATCATAAAATTGGTGATTCGCGCGTAAGTGGTTTTTAAGTAATGTTTCTCGACTATCTACTGCCTGCAGTGGTATTCAGCTGCTGTACTTTGTGGATCTATCCTATGTGCCTTCTTACAATCGGACGACTATGCGATAATTATAGTTTGTTGTAAATATGCATAGGATCTTTATGCAAAAACTGAGTAAAATTAAGAAAAAGTTTATTTTCTTTACTGTTATAAAACCTTGAACTGTACGTTTCTGAAGCAGTTTGTGTATTTTGGCCTATGGTGAACTGATTAACGTTTATTACTCGCATGGAACATGTTTTATGCTTTCACTTTTTAGCTGTAATATAGAAGAATATTATGTATTAGAGATGTTCTTCGTGCTATTTTAGTAATTGAACCCAAAAAATAATATTTTTACTCCGTGGATAGTGGATATGACTCACCGACATGATAAATAGGCTCGTATGCGTACTCAACGTTCACGACCCATGATCTACACCGTCAGTTTTAACTTTATTTTTGGAAAAATCTCATTAGAGTAGATTTGGTCGACTTCGGTTGCGCAGTTAAAATTTTCCACGCCAACATCCTTGACTTGCCAAAGGAGAGACACTAAAAAAGACATCAATTCTTAAATTAGAAATTTTAGAGGCAATTTTCTCATTCAACTCTACAAGTTTAAATGTCTTTTTTAACAGCCTTACCATGGTGTTTAGAGCAGATTTATATTTGTCGCTCTCCTCGTATTGTCCCTATATAGCAGCTCTTTGGTTTGTTTTCGCTGTTAAATTGCCTCCTTAAGTTAATTCGGAAAGAAATATGTTATTGAAAGCTTTTCCCTGTCGGTTCTATTTCTTTCGTGGCTGGAGAAGCGTGTCTTAAGTGTTTTCAAAGAGTAGTTACTAAAGCGTAGAAAGGCGATCGATCTAGCGTCTAAGAGCCTGTCATTCATTCTGCTAAGCTCCCACTTGAATGAGAGCTTTGAATTCTAAAATAAAATATAACCTCCGCTCCCCACGAATTTCAGTCGATTGGAAATAATGTAGCGTGCTTGCAAGTACTGTGCTTAATTTAGTTAATAAGCTTTGAATAACGAGCGTTTCGAATTCCTCTGCCTTAAAACCCACGTATTTTCCGCTTCCTTATATGTACATAATACCTCAAACGTCTTATTTTGAATTTCCATTGCGATATATGCCGGTAATTTGTTTGTCCTGCTCATTAAAAAACGGCGTTTGCCTTCCCTCAGATAATGGGACAGTATGGAAACAATCGTCGCAGGAACAGCGAGGTAACCATTATTTTTTTATTCGATTACCTTTGCAGGTACTATTAAAAATTACGACGCCACTGAAAACTCCCTGGTGATTCTTAGCCTATGGCAAACAGTTGAAAGAATTGATGCATACGCAAAGACTCAGATTCTAGCGTTCATAGAATTCCTTTGGTTTCCTGTCTTCTGTATAAAAATAAATAAATTTATTTATCAACTCACCAAAAGTTGCACAACATCCTTTTACATTGGCTGTAGTAATTCTCAGACCAACTTAAAATATAGTAACAATGCATTATTCAAGAAGTCAATACATGTTAATGACATAGGACTTGAGAACAAAACAAAAAATGAGTGGGCTTTTTCTCTCGATGTTTTCTTAATGAGACGAAATTTGGAAGTAGCAAACATGTTGCTCATGTTGAAAATAAAAATGTGTGGGTAAGTAGTGGACTTTTTCCATACTTGGGTATATGTGGTGCATACAAGGGTGGTCTGAAAAGTTTCCGACCTAACAAAGATGCAAGACATTTTTTCTGAAATTTTCTGAGGTCGGAAACTATTCAGACCACCCACGTATACATAGGTACATTTTCTGCTCGATATTTTCTCTCTCCGAATGCATGGTTTTAATGGGGTGGCTTTAGGAAGACTTTTAAGGCAAGATTTACGAGAAATCAACCGCGTGGTTACCATCCCCGTTCATCACGTTGGCCTTCAGATTTTTTCCGGAATCACCCTTTGATGTCGTTATTGGCAGCTATGATTGGGTTCCAGACGGTTGGAGATGAAGGCGATGGACGCCTCCTGATCCTTCAAGTCATGAAAAAAATCCCACCCTCTTCCCTCCCGCCGATCATATTAGAAGATATATACCGCCTCCTCATCCTATCAATTTTTCATCCAGCTCCCCTCTTCGCCCTCCACGCAAGCCTCTCTGTGGCTTTCTCTCTTCCTTGCCCCCTGCCAAAGCTCTTGTGTGCAGTTAGTTACATTTCTCTCCCACAGCCCCGCAATCAGTTTAAATTGGCATCGATCACCCAATCGGCAATCTTGAGGGAAGGGCTGGAGAGGATCCACAAATTGGCACCGTAAATCCTCGATAGGGGAGGAGGGGAGAAGAGGCGGATTGCTCTGGAGATCAAGGAGGATTTTTCGGGAACGGGCAACAGTAGTGAGGGATCTGCAAACCAATTTTTCTTTCTCTCTCCCTCTACAACCAGAGTTAGCCTACCCTCTTCCCGCATATCCCTTTCTTTTTCCATTTCCTTCTCCCTGAATCCTCATCTTTCTGTTCCTCCTTCGTCCGCAGTCCCCTTTCCTCTTCTTACCCGCTACCCATTAGGAAGAATCTCAGAGATCGGAAGGAAAGCTTTCCTGATTCCTCTTCTCGCCATTTCCACTGCACCGTACGCGTGAAGAAATCTCGTTTATATTTTCGCTTTTGTTTTCCCGATCACTTCTCTGTTTCCTTCCTCTCATTTCTCGCACCTCACATCCCGAAACTTGTCATACAGGAAGAAGTTCTCTGCTTGTATTTCCTCCGAAGAGTTAGTTGCTTGTCTCAGGAGAGATACTTATGCCTAAAGACATTGTGAGTTCATGGATGTTACTGGTCGTTTCATTTATGTTTTAGGATATCCACTGAACTTAATTTGAGAAAATAAAGCGCAGCGTTTTGTGGACATTCAACTTCGATGATCACTATGAAAATCACGACATATTAATACAATTCTGCGATTGGAGGAAAAAATGGGTGTGTTTTCGATGGTTTAATAAAAATAAAATAATATTTTTAATGAAAAATATAAAAATTCCAGTGAGACAGTTGCACTACGTCGTGACTAACAAGTCGTCGAGTCGGGTAATTTAGAGAAAGTCGTTAGTGATTTATAGAGTATTATTATGGTATTTTGTTTATTTATGGCGATTTTTACGCATATGAAAGGGTTTAGCAGTGGATTATTAAGAAGTCAGAATAAAGGGATTGAGGAAAAATGGAATGTAAAAATTAAAAAAAAAACGATTGTGTTGTGGAAAACCAACCATCAGGTCCCAATTTCCCAGGTCCAAGGTTATGTGCCTAATAGTCTCATTCGTGAGATAATATTAGCAAAAATCATTTACAACAAAAGTAATACCTGCAGTTATTAATTTCGTTCGAAATCCATGTTGCACTTTCTGTGATAATGATATCTTCAAAACGTTCATCATCGAGCATTAAAGCAGGCATTTTTGTCGTGAGTTGAATCTATGATGGTGTTTGGTACTTTGATGAGGATTATACAATTACTTGAAGTTAATATATATTTGGTTCACCCGAGAAAACATTTCATAGAAATTTGATGTTCATATGCGTTTGAAACATGATCTACCACTTATTGCTAATAGAGCGTTGCTTTAATTTATTTTATTTTTACGAAATGGAATCCATGAGCCAATAGTTAAAAAATTGAAAACGTTTCTCTTACAATACGATAGAGTCACTGTCTTAGAATTTAGCTTCGGTAAAAATAATTATACCAACTGTATCCGATAGTAACTATGATAGATTTTTCCTCTATGATGGATATACTTGTATTTTGGGCAGCTTCTAATATCACATACTTTTTACTTTAAGTTTTACAATTTTTATTCAATGGCATTCCATTAGGCAATGATTTGGGCGTTCCATTAAAATATAAACCAAATGGTCACTGTTCGCATAATGGTTATTGACGACGAGTGTCTTTGAAACGACCTGCAAATTTTATATTTCTAGTTTTTTTTCTTTGTAAAAGGCGGTCAGATTTGCATCTCCTCATGGCTATCCCTCACTCATTCACGTGTTCCATTGATAGATATTTTTTCTCACTCCCGCTTAGCATGATATTGGAACTTCTAAGAGCGTTACAACCTCCAGGGTTATGAACAGCAATAAACGCTCGAACAATCGGTTGTGGCATTCCTTTCCTCCCCTTAAAATTTTCACCTCATTTTTTTGCTGATCCCCCTTTTCCCCTTTTCATCTTCCTACCCCATTGTGCTTGCACTACCCAGACGCCCAACCCTACGAGTACACCTTGTATCGAACCTACTCTGATATGTTTCCTGGCGACCGAAGCACAGAGGGGAATATACGGACGAGAGGGTAATAAAAGAAGTGAACTATGGCAGAAGGGAGGATTGGTTACGACGGAAGGGAGAGGTCGTAGTGGATAGGTACATTTGAGGGTCTACTGGGGAGTGTAGGTCCGTGAGACAGACAGTAATGAAGAGTGTGTGTGCACGTGGAGGAGAGTGGTGAGGGAGGTGGTGTTGCTGGATTGAACGATGGATGCTAGAGATAGCGCCGGAGATGGAGAAAGTTATGTGGCGTGGTTACCGGGGCGGTCTGTGCATCCGCCCGGAGTGATGGGACGTGCCATTAAGTGGAAGGGCCAAGTGCAGCAGCTCTGCCACCCGTATGTCTTTACTTCATTAACTCCGGGGTCACCCCGAAACTTGTCTATGCTCAGTTCTCCAAGGAACATTATCATATTAAGCCCTTTGCTAATGAATGCCCTTCCTCGGAATTTCTCACGTGGGAGAGTACATTTTTTTCGTTGATTACCTCTATATCCTTCCAATTGCGCTTATTATATTTAATTATATGGAAAATAGTTGCCTGTGATGGGAAAA
This sequence comes from Hetaerina titia, assembly GCA_037158775.1. Lineage (NCBI taxonomy): Eukaryota > Metazoa > Arthropoda > Insecta > Odonata > Calopterygidae > Hetaerina > Hetaerina titia. Next base: position 36,546,005 of record CM073774.1, read on the forward strand.
ATAGTTTTTATCTATCTTTACTCAGTGAGCGTAGTGCATTGATATCGATAGCGGTTCCCAATTTAGATGGATGCTAGCAGTGAATTGGTTGATTTCAATTTTGATAGTCATACAAGCATGTTAAATAAATATATTTTGTATTCCAGGATGTATTGAGGCTGTAATTTTGGAAGAAAAGGAATTTGAATTGGAAAAGGGTATATTATTGAGCCATTTTTTAAAATAGGAAATCAATTTACGTGATTTTCTGTATTTGGAACGGAAATATCCTGTTATTTGGCGATGTATTTTCAGACATATTACTTAAAATTAGGAGTAACATAAAATATATAATATCGATACTCATTGCTGTTCCATCTAACTGATAAAATTGTTTCATGTTCCTATAACAATCAAAATCAATAACATTGCCCGCCCTTTAGTAGTTCATTTAGATATTTGGCCTTTCGTTTCCCTTATAGAAATGAAAAGCAATAGTTTCATTTGTGTGATACTCTTAACTGTGGTGCAACGTAACTTTGTGGTCTGTGCGTTATCCACGTCTGAAGAATTTCGGGCTACACATTACTATTGCTTATAAAATACAATATTGCAGACCTTATTTATTATCAGTAAACGTATGCTACAGAGAATTGTCCTTTTTCACATTTAGGATAGTGGACCGAGGGAGAAGTGTAGTAGTTGAAACTTTCGGTACCTGAGTCTTAAAATTTAGTGAAAGACTTCTTCAAAACTCAGAAAATTCTGTACAGTGCTCAGAATTTCTGGTTCACCTTTGGTTTCATGAAGTAATGCACCTTTATAGTATTAACACATCACGCGATATTATGGGATTAAGGGACCCGTTGGAACATAAGTGCGGTCTGAATCTGCTCTCCAGTCCTCGACCCAGTTTTTTGTGCCCCGAGTCAATATTGACCTGCACACATATTCCTTCGTTCCTCCGTCTCTTCAGCATCAGAGCGTGAAATGTATGCACACATACTCTGGACACTTTTGACAGGATCAAATATTACACTCGATCTTCGGCACAAAAAACGGTGGGTTCTGGTACCAGCTGGAAGGCTTAAACCGATTGAGAAGCAATGCTAAATCGAGGATCCTTTGTGTGAAATGTATAAAGAGATACTACTAAATTATTAAAGAAGTATTATTGATTAGGGCGAGGCTAATCGACACCAGACATACATTGGAAGTTTTTTCACAGCCATTTATTTATTGTTAAAAGATTGAACTAAATGTTCATTCAGAGTATGTTTTTCCTCAACTCAATTAAGATATACCTATGGTATATTAGTGGAAAGAAATATTTATGTAAATGCGAGTGGAATTAGGAAAAATTTTTTTGGTATTGAGTCTTCCGAAAATATTCTCAATAAGCTGGAGGAATTCCAGAAAAATAATTATTAGTGAAAACATTAAGCGCTACGAAAACCTCAATCAAAGAGAGTAGAATTGATTTTCCATCGATTTAATATTCATAAGAATTTTTATGTCGTCAAAATTCTGATTTCATATCTGTATTAATGCGTAAATACATTGCATGCAATGCAATACACTGTTACAATGCATTAAACAAATCATTGGTTCGTAAATATGTTGGTTTCGGGATTGGCGTAAAATATGCCATTCAAACAGCCCTAGCTTAAACCCGTCGGCTCTGTGAAGCGTCTTTTTTTTACTCCGGAATTCCTTCTGAGGAAGCATAGAAACATTGCCATAATGCAGACCTGTCCATGTTCCGGTGGTCGTAATAAAAGTTAAGGTGGCCTTCCCTCCGTAGATCGCGTACGCTCGCGCTTGCATCTCTTTTGGCAACGCCGCCGTCGGTTTATGCTGGAGGATCGGCCGCCGGGATGAGGGAGGGAGACTTCCAGGGGGCCGGTTCCTCCTTTTTTCATATCGGATTGAGTTCTCGACGGTTGGGAACTGTTGGGACGGACACAGTTTGCAGCCCAGAAGGGAGGACTAGTCAGTCCGGGTTAGGGATCAAGAGTGAGAGGGGGATTCGTGGGGAGGGGGAGTTCGGTTCAGGGATAATGGTCTATAAAGAGGGCGTAGGTAGGCAGTTGGACTTAGTGCAGGATAGGAGAGGAGGAGGGTGAGCGGAGGGTGATAATATATTCTCGAGCAAAGAGGAGGGAGCCCGTGGTCGGGGAAGAAGCAATGGTTAGGGCGAGAGTATGGAAGTAGGTACTGCAGGCATCGGTGAGCGATGCAGGCAGTCAGTGGAACAGTGGGGTGCGGAGGGGCTTCTCGGGGGCGAGAGGAAGAATCGTTGGAGGGGGCGGGGAAATGGAGTGTTATAGGTGGCATTGGCGGTGCTGGATACGTGGAGGGGGGATTGGGAGAGGGTGGGAATTAGGGTGGGAGGGGCTGGGGTAGGATGCTTTGAAGGAGGAAGGGAGGAGACCCAGAGAAGTTCTTTGCAGCTGTCGTTATGGGACTTGAAGGGAACAGGGAGCAGTTATAAATCAGTGCCTTTTTTATATACGCGTTCGACGGTTGCCTTGTTTCAGCGTTCTTTCATTAAGTTCTTCACCACCCCGTCGTCAGGCGAAGGTGCGATAATACGTCGTGACTTGCCCTACCTACTTTTGTATTTGATCGGTACAGTGCTGAATGTGCGTCTTGTAGTTGCAACGAGTATGGGAGGAGTTCGTTTTCTTCTTTGCCACTGGGACTTGAAGATGACGAGAGCGTGTTGGGGAGTTTTTAGGATTTATTTTCTCTTTCAGAGTTTCAGGATTTTTATTTGTTTTCCTATTTTCCAACTTTTAATTCGCTTTATAATACTAAATTCAAAAAGTTGCCAAATACGACCTGTATTCATATTTCTGTTCACTCTTCATTGAAATATTGGGCTGGATTATCATTTCATCAATTCCTTTAAATGAAAGAGGGCTTGTTAATCTCACAGTGGGCTGCGTCATCAGGACGTTAACCAAATGTTTCGAATGAAATCTCGCCGTAACGTGCTGGAACAGGCTGCGTGTATGCACAGATGCTGGGCACTCCGCCATGTTTCCTTGATTGATATCTCAAAGCTTTTTCTGGCGTGACTAAAAGAGTTATGCTGTGAGGAATCCGGCTATCTATCCTAGTCAAATTACCCTCGAAAGGCGTTTCAAGAAGCACTAATTGGTCCCCGCCTCCCCTTCCTTTACAAATTAGTTACTTCGATGGCTTCGGAAACCAACTGTTTTCCACCGGAAATTGTCCTTCATTTGTCTTTGCAAGAGTTCCGTCTATAAAACTATTGATTTTGAAAGTTTCTCTTAATAAAGTGTTTCCCTTCCTTGTTAAAACTCACTTGTTATGCTAAATATTGTTAGCTTGTTTTGTATGATGTCTTTTGAGTTGTTCTTGCTGTACACGAAACGAATATGTTTATGTATTGGAATGGCAATTAGTGTGATGATCTAAAAGATATTGGCATTCTTTATTATTTTCCAGCAAAGAAGCATCTTACCTTACGTACGGAGTAGGCATACAATATAGTAGACTTTGCCCCGATAGCAAGCCCTCTTAAAGATAGATTTCCTTCTCTAGTATAATAGTGATAATACGGATTTTGGGTCATGTACAGTAGTTTTTTCTTTTGAGGAATTTTCAATGATATTCTTCCCCATTGCTGTAAGTGGGCTGTTAAAAATTGGCCCAAAATGTGTTGAAGTAATTTCAAAAAACGAACAGCTAATTTTTATGAGATCTCATGCCTTGTTTATCGTGATAATTGGAAAATGAGACCTGAGACTGAATTCTTAGAATATCGCTCGCTAAAGCGTTACCAATCTGGATACTAAGATCCATATGTAAGATTAGAGTATGACTTGTGAAATAATGGAAGTGATGGTAAACAGAATGGCGTGTGGCATTCGTATCATTTCAAAGCACAGCAGTTACTGTGAATGTTTTCGTTATCTCCTGACCTTATTGTAGCCTACAGCGTGAACAGACACTACTAGTTTACGAAATACATTTTTGTTTCTCATATTTTAAAAATAATTCCTGGCTAACATTTTTATATGATATGTATAGAGCAGCAGGTCGCGGTGGTCTAGGGGGTAGAGCGTTGGACTACTGACCGGAGGGTCCCGGGTTCGATTTCCGGGCACCTGCAGCTCCACTCAGGCTAGTTGATTTTTCGGGTACTAGGCCTTCCTGGGAAACCATAACCGGCACAGGGAAAGGAACTGGCCCCCCTACCCTGATGTGTGAATATTCACACGCCGTCGGGCTTGGTACATGGGTGAGCTCTACCCATACATGAGTGAGTTATTTCTTGCGTATTTAGCGTAGTTAATTTATTTTAGTAACTTGATGAGCTGATTAACTTGATGAGATGAGTAAACGTTAAAACAAAATGTTTGTGGAAAAAATATAATTAATACTATTTTTCAGATACATTTTTTCATAGTAGGTAAATGAATTTCTCTTTATTTTCCAGCGTCAGATAGTAATATCCAGTTATCCATATCTATAAATTTGAATCCATATTTCTGAATGTGAGTTACCGGATATTAGATATTTCAAATAATAGGGAGATCGAATTTGCTAAACATTAGAAGATCTGGCCACGTATCGTATCTTTGCTCGACATCCGCATCCATGGTTTTTCTGAAATATTTACTAATGATCAAAGGACCGTTAGATACATAAATCGCAAATATAGCAAATGGAATTTTGAATCAGTGAAAGGCGCTAGAGATAATGATGCAAAAGTTCCCGTAAACTTTTCATTAATAAACTATTTATATGCAGCTTTCTATATACAACTTATGGCAATTGTATCCTTGGTAGTTTCAGCCGCGCAGCGTTCAGACATAAAGAATGTGTCCGCTAAATAATAAATCATTGGCTATTTTAAGTCGATGTTATTCATATGCTATGTTTCCCTACTCAGATGGTCATCACATCATTCATATGAGTTTCTGAATCAATTTATGGTTGACCATTTGTGAAATTATTTATGATTAACGTATTAATGGGTACTTGTAAATATCCTCAGTATAATTTACTCGATATGCTTTCCATGACGATGAACTTTTCGGTTACGAGCGCTATCAGACATTGATTACCCCCTATTTGTCGTGGGTTGGACGACGATTTCGAGAACCAAGACTCGGATGATAGTTGCGATTTTTATTTTGAATCCCCTTGCTCGATCACTTTATTTGATGCGGAAGTAACATATGTACTTATCTCTATCCTTATTTAGAGTCACGCGCGTGAATCATTTCTGCGCCGATTTACGCTTCGCTTATTCAAACGACTCTGTTCGTTATTGTCGAGGTTGCCATTGGGGGACATGCCAATACCAGGGCATTCGGATTCTAATTCTTCGGAAAGCTTCGGTTCGTCAACATCCGCAAGAATAATTTCTTACGCTGAAATGGTCACCGACATGCCTTTTGTCGTGTCCTCCAATGAGAACGGAAAATGACTCGATATAAAAGAAGTTATATGAAAAAAAAGTCGAACCAAAATGAGGAGGGAGTTTTCATCAACAATGAATATCAGCAAACCCCACTCTTCCAACGAACTCCCCACCCGCGGCTCCCCCATCCATAAACGGGTAGTTTTTCATCAGGTCTTGGTGGGGTTATTCTTCTGAGGAATATTTCGAAGGCCTAAGGAAAAAGTGTACACATAAAAGACTCCCCTCTAGTCTCTATGAAAGGAGAATTCCTTGCGCTAAATGTGCCGGCCCGACCCTCCGGCTCTCTCCTGTCCCATTGGCTCCCCATTTTCCTTTGTGCGCGTATGAAATTCCTCTTCCCCGCCGCTCTGTTTTTCGTCTCCCATTTATCTTCCTCCTCCATATCACTCTCTCCTTCAATCTATCTTTCGCTTTTCCTCCTCTTCCCTCTCCTCTCCCCCCGCGTTCTTTTTATCGCCCTCCATTTCGGTTGTTATGGCCAATGGTGGCAATCATCTACCCTCCCTTTCCGCTGGCCTCCCCCTCGTTTCGCTCGCTAACGGCCACGCCTTCCTCGAGGCTTTTGTTTCTCCCCCGCCCCCCCGCACTAAAACTCGCAGCACGAATTAAATTATTTGGGAGAGGGACGTCTCCTCTCAAGAGTCAAAGCCCCGTGTGAGAGTAACCTACGTTAAGTACACGCCCAGCATTGATAGTTTACGTATCAGGAGGGATGGTTTTGTTTAAGAAGAAAATATTTCACATCATGCTAACGTCGGAATCTCTTTCATTATTTCCGCCAGAAGATGTGGAAAATAGGATAAATTTTACAAATGAAAACCTAGTGAATGAATTATTTCTGCTACTCGAAGTCGATCGATGGTTGTTGGAGACGTGGTGATAGGTTTTTTGGCTTGTGGTTCCCGTCAGATTCTCCCAAGAATGAGTTTTGGTTGTGGTATTGTAACTATTTCATCGACATCTCCAGCATGAAAAAACAAAGCTTTTCATATACCCTGATGTTCGAAGACTAATGCCTCTTAAATATAAATCAAAATGCATGAAACGTAATTCTACGCTCGATGGAAATTATTAGCCATTCCTGGAGGTTAAATTAACTTCTGAAATGCAATAATTCAAACTCCCTCATAACATACAAGTGATTTTTATGATTAGAATAGTTGGGAAATCTATTTATGGATCAGATTGAGGAGCTTTCTCCTCCTTTCTAAAAATATTTCACTTATTTTTTGAAACGTTTTTCAAAACTTAAAATCCCCAAAATTAGAATGGACATAAAGTACAATTACGAGAAGGAAAAAAGAGAATAATGCCATGTACGTAATTATAGTGGTTGAGTTGTAATCTTTGTTGTGAATCCTGAAATATTAACTTTTGGACTTAATATCTCATTCCATTAGTTCTCCCAGCTCCTGCAATGAGATGTAACTTCCAGGGTATGAATTAAGATAGAAAGTTTATTCAAAAGCCAAGCACAGTCCAATTTCCATCGGTGCTGGAGTCGAAAATTATGTTAAAAAATATGAACTAAAGTTGACGCTCATAATGCCGGTCTTAGCGCCAGAGACGGGCTAGTCTCCAGCTGTCTTCCCATTCATACCTTCTTACTTCAGTCATCAACTTGCCGTAAATAAGACGAATAAATCCTTCTTTCGGCTCCTATTAATAATACTCGGTCGTTGGATTTAGAACGTCCGTTCTTTTATGGTCCTTTCAATCGCCCATCCAATATAATATCCTCATTATCTCTTTTTCCTTCTCTGAGAGGACGCCATAATAAGTCACGCGGTTGTATGGTGCCTAGGGTCCAGTGCCTTCTGAGTTTTTTTCTGCTCCACGGCACACCGCCATTGAAGAAGTGCCACGGAGCCGAAAGCTGGCGTGAAAAATTGGTATTCTTTTTTGTTCAGAAGAAGCGAAAAAATTTGTAGGGCAAGACCTCATCATTTCTGAATTTTCATTTAAGAAGCATTCTGATAAACGTGTATCTATCTTTATCCGTGCTTTGGTGTCATGGTATAGTTTTGCACGAGAATTGGAATAATTACCGGAGGGACCGGGTTCGATTCCTGGGGACGCTCTTACAACCCTCAACTTCACTCAAGCTGTGCCATTTTTCGGGTTCCAGATCTTCACGGGTATCCATTGGCGGCATAGGAAAATGAACCTCTATCATGAAGTGTGAATTTCACACGCCGATGATCTTAGTACTAAGTGAGCTAGCTCAATCCTCACATATCGAACCAGCTGTGCTTTACTTAATCCTAATTCTTAGATAGCAAAGCACTTTTTTAGTGTTTTGATATGGTTGATAATTACACGTCTAAATCAAGAGTCAGTGGAGTGGACAAGTATTACACATTACGCAATATGGAAAAAAGAGGAAAACTCGGCGCGATGATCGTATGATATTTTTATGCAGTATTTGCTACCGTATTCTACTTAAATCTTGACTACGGGGGTGAATGGAGACCAGTGTAAGATTTCGCGACTGACGAATCAGGTTTTTTTCCCCTCGAGGGGTTACGCTCAGGAACACCGTAACAACTGTGAATAATATGCTCAGAAGAGCTAGATATCAGTGTCTTCGTCATGATGAGACTCAGCGCTTTCTCTCCAGGTTTGAGAAATTCGCCATTAAACTTCCTTCACTTGAATTGACCATACAAAATTTACTTTCTCTCAAAGACTTCCGAACTCAAACCCAAAATATCGAATTATTTCCACAAAATTAAATCACGGCTGAATATTCATATTTCTCTGACCATAGTATTAACTTTGGTGACAAAAAATGAGATAAGATTTGGTCGATGCTAACATTTCTTGGCATAGAAGTTGGCCTGGATATCTCGGATGAATACTATAATAACGGTTTTTACCAACTCGCAAACAGTATCTGAAATGTAAGTGGCCCGAGAAGAGTTGAGAGACAGTTAGGAAGCTTCACTCAGTGCTGACCCATGGAAGAGTATTTCTTCCCGAATTTCCGAGCGATTGACTCTGCGGGCATCAACATTTTCCTCTTCCTCCTTAAGCTCTTCGGGCCCTATCTCACCCTCCTAATCCTCCGCAGGCGTTTTCGCACGTGGGGTGGGGATCGATCTTCCTCCCCATCACCCAGAGCCACTTTTTATTGCTTTAGGGGTTGAGCTTACGTAGTGCGTACGTACGCATGCGGTCGTTTGTTTCCGAGGCACGGGGCGACGCCACGTGTGCGGTCGTTCGCGTGGTGACCGAAAAAATGATCACCACCATGCTCGTCCTTCCTCCGACCCGGAGTATATGTGAGAGCCCTCTGGGCCTAGCAATTTCATCTTTTCCACGGTCTAGTTCCCCGGAAATAGCAGTTGATTTGTGCTTTGAGGTGGATCGCTCGATTCCCTGAAAGATAGTAGGGATGAAAAATTTTAATATTTTCTGAACCAACTGGTTTGGGCTTGTTGTGGTAGTTTAGGACATGATTTATCGTCACCCGTCACACTTACGTAGAGAGGGTTATAATGGCGTGGGAGTTTTCAAGAGTGCCCTTTTCGAGGCATCATCATGATTAGTTTAGGTTCTACATATGGTGTGTGCATTTTATTATCCTTAAAACTATTCTCTTCAAACGCCATAAGGGAATGCTTCTCGGAACCGTGTGTTTAGTAGAAGGGATGGAGAAACGCCCTTAAATTAACTGGAAAGATGCGTTGTTAGTGGTAAAATTCGTTAACATTTATAGGAAAGCTTTCTCCAGCTTTGGATTAAGTTGGCAAAGACGAATGAGAAACATAAATACCATGCTTGACGTGTTCTTTCCTTGTACATAATGATGAACACTGATGTGAGACGTAAGTGTTTCTTAGTGATTAAATTATGATGAATAAATTGAATCAGGCAAAAAGTCGTCCCAATAATCATACGTACTTGAAAAGAACGTGCTTTTTCAATTTAACAGCAGCAAGAAATCTTTGTCACTAATAAAATGAGATAAGGGATTTTCAATTCGAGGAATCTCAGATGTATTTGCGATTTAAGTTATTATGAGTTTAATATAGATCTTGTGCCATAAGCTTCATTTTATTACCCTTGTAATCCTCGGACAACGAAATATAGAGAGCTGATATGAATGGAGAATTTCTTTAAAGTATTTTAGAGTTCATCTTTGGTGGTAAATCAATCACCCTATGATGGTTTTGTGCAATGTTTTTTGATAGATATACTATATAGATATAATTTCAGGTGAGATATGGATAAATTATTAATTGCTACTGATAATATTTTTCAGGAATAGAATTATAATTTCCATAAAAATTACGATCCTAAAGTAAAGCATTGAAAAACAGATAATCATGCTCAAAAAAGATTTGGTTTGCATTTTAGAACTTGAATTGGTGATGGGACGTTCATGCTAGATATGTTTTATTTCTCTGCTCGACTTTATGTACGTATTTCATCTCCGAAGTAAAAAGCTAAGCGCTTCTTTCTATTGACATCTATTCTAATTACTGGTAACGGGCAAAAAATAGTTTATTTATTAAGATTTATCAGAATCTTGCCCATAACTGAATTTGAAGAAAAAGGATAGTTACTTGATTATTCCTTTATGATTTTTGACTAAAAACAATGCTGATGTTTTTCCAACTCCGGGATATCCCGCTTTAAATTTGGCTTCCGGAGTAGTTGTTTACATAAAGTTCCTTTTTTATTGAATTTTAATGGGAAATTTCTTATTTTATAGTGACTTATGACTCGCAACATTAGTTTCGCCCGCATACTTGGGTAACATATGTGGCACCCTCGTCTCATTAAGTAGAAGAGGTTTTTTTTGTCCCCTCTCGCCATAAATTTCATCATTACTCACTTCAGCTTTGAATGGATTCTACTGTCAGAAGAATAAGGCTTGCATTAATCGAACCCGCATCATTTAAAGAAGAATTTTCCCAGTGACCAAAGTAGTCACCATAGGCAGGAATATCCTCCGAGGCCTTAATGAAATACTTATTAATTTGTCTGGTTTTTCTGCCTTCTTGACCTTGGCGGGTATTTCTATCGGTGTGCAGTACTGCATTCCTCATATGTTGCCTGCGGGTTATTATCAACTCACGAGAGCCATAAATTTGTTGCATAGATACGAAATCCCTTGTCAATTGATGTTTCAATGTACAATGGTGTATCAGTTAAAGGAAGTTTTCGATTTGAAAGACCGGTCTTTGAAGCACCAGAATACAATTAAAACTGAAAGTCAAATTGGTAGAAAATTGCCAAAGAAAGAGTGTGCGACAGGCTTATTCCGGCTAAAAAAAACTCACTGCAGTTCCGTAATTCACGGACATATTTAAAAAAATTAATTCCTTGCAATATGGATAAATTCAACATGGTTAAGCCTGTGACACAGTGTCCTATCCAGTGCCCTAAAACAAAAACTCCTTGAATTTAGGGTAGATTATGTTTATCTGTAGAAGATTCTCTCAAGGAGTTGCCCGATTGACGGAGTAAAATGCCTGATTCATCATTGTACCTTTCCTATTCAAATAATAAAATATAAGGTTAGGGATGATGACTTATATGTTGTAATATTAAGCCATTAGTCTGTACGACTTATGACTGAAATGGAATTTTGCAGTGGTCTCTTACGTGTATATAAGAAAAGTTTATCTTGAGTTGAGAAATACCTAACGTGCCAGGACGTAACAGGTACTATCATAAGGTTTACAGTCGACGATATTTTTCTCCCCTTTCAACATTTTTTCTGAATGGAATTATCTGGGGATAGATCGCGGGTTTGCGCTTCCGCACGTTCCAAGCGTCGTCACGGGCTTCGACGAGTCGATTTTTATCTCCATGCGAGTAAATCGACACCATAAAGAAAATAAAATGCAGACTTCAATTGTGAACACTCTCCCTTCGTTGCCGCTGGCGATGTATTCGGGCGTCTTGTGATATCGCGAGCAATGTAACGCCCTCTCGTGAAATCGTGGCTAACTTCTTCCCACCAATACCTTGCTAACCGTTTTCCTGTTTTTGTATTGACGTGCTTTGGGTCGACTTATTTTGGCAGATGATTCTACATCTAGTTCAACGAGCACAACATCAGTCAATAAAAAGCATTTTGTGGGCACCTTCGGGAGTATTTTTTATTGCCATTTCTTGGTGAAATTATTCATCTATTCAACAATTTTATGCTAACTAAAATCAATTTCTTTCACTTTGTTGTTCGTCGTCCTTCTTTTAAATCAGCGAGGCTTATTTTTTTATGAATAAACGGTGGGTTCTAATATCGCTTTGTGTTTGGCTATTGTGCAACCTCTGGTGGCTCTATCCATAAAAAGCCAGATGGCCAGCGGAAAATTATTGGGACCCCCGTGGCCATGTCAATAGTGTCCGGCAGCGCAAGAAAATGAAGTAATTTTTTCATCATCCATTCTTTATTAGGTCCACTGTGCGTAGTAGTTTTTGATTATGATTCACAAAGGCTTGAAGTAAGCATACTGCTCGTTAGAAGCTTAGCGGTCTGTATGTAACAGTTTAAATTTTGATGCTCTAGGCATTCACACTTTTTGATCCCTTTGATCAACTTGTACGCCATTTGTTTAGTAGGTTTTTTGTTATAGTTCATAGATAAATATCTTTGCCAAGAGCGGAGAATGGCTACTTTAATTGCAAATCAGCCTGGAGATATTGTTGGACCACTGAAAGAGATCTAGAGGAAGAATAGAATGATGGATTTAAAAAAATTTATTTATTGTCCTTTTCAGTTTATATCCTTTATTGGAATGATATTTGAAAGCGAGGCAGTTTGGATATTTTTTCGTGAGAATTACGACTCGAATAAAACAAACGGTCGTCATCGATTTAACATTTGCTGGCCAGATCGAATTAAAACAATCGAGAATGCCATAACTTGCCAATTGTTCTTCGGTATTGCACACGCGGTTCCGCGATTTGCCCCATGACCCCGGAACGACAAATTTTTTTCGCGGAAAGACCCCGCGTTCTCTCTCCGCGTACCTCGCGTTTAAAATCGCGGCCGAACGCATAAATGAGTGCGTCGGACGCACGCTCGGGAGGAGGCGTTCGACCGGCAATGTGAGGGAGGGGTGAGCAGCGGAGGCCAATTAGTATGGGATGAGGCGTCGTTGGATGTAATCCCGTCGTATTACGCTCCCAATCAATTCCCCCTTCCCTCACCCACGAATCTTTTTGCTCAAGCTAACGCGCCCACCCTCACTCTGCTCAACTCTCCATTCCCCGCCATCAACTCTCTAGGCCATCAAAATCGACCCTTCCTTCGCTCCAACATCCCTTTATCGCGCGGGCGTTAGCTACCTTCCCACTAGACATTCCTCCCCTCAGCCTTGCCTCTTTTTTTGTCAAGGTGTAAACAGTTTAAGGAGAATAAAAGTGAAATTTTCATGACCAGCTGTAATAAGTTGCCGAACTTGGGTAATGGATCCATCCTAATTGGAATCATATGTGTGGATGTTCAAGTAAAATTTCAATTTAGAATCATCCATGACGATGAAAGTCGGTAATTTTTATGGGTGAATGCTAAAGAAAATCCCTGCAATTTTAAACGAATTGTATTCATAAATGATGTATACAATATTATAACTTCTTTATTTTCAAGCGGGGATGGCGGTACATTCTATCACGCTGTTAATATACGGGGATATTCATACATATCCTGTATATTAAACATTGATGAATCGTAATTTGAAACGCTTGCTGAATATTGTCATTGTGTGTTTCTCAAATATTATTGGTGATTAACTCACACAGTATTATTAATTTCCTTGTGAATCGTAAATACCAATAATAGGAAGATTGCTGAGTATAATTTTCAAGTATATTTATTCCGTTTCGTTCTCAATAAATAACATGCTCTAAGTCAGCACCTGGTCGTTATTCCTTCTTTTATAATGTTGGTTCGTCTTCACAAATAATTTCCATGACTGCCAATATTTTGGAATTTATGTTTTAAAAGTGTACAATTTTCCTTTAATTGCTGTTTCTCAGCGAATATGATACAAGACATGGGAAATATTACGAGGGGAAAAAATAATTTCATGGGTGGCTTTTCGTCATTCGGAAGTTTTTATATGTGGTTTCTTCTTTAGCATACTTTCGCTGACAACCGGTGTGAAGGATATCGTGTGCTGTTCGAAATAACATGGAAAACCATTGGAAACTCAGTATTAGCTCTACATCAGCACAGAAACAGCATATTGCATTCTCACTGCTTACTTTTATTTTTCCTGGTACATTCACGAAATTTCGAAGAAAGCCCGTACGGCTCTGTAAACATAATGAAGTTCAAATGTGCATTCTATCTATACTGTATAAATGAGCTATCCGTTCTTATGTACTGCGTACCTATGTATGATAACTTTGATTTCCATGGCCCATCGCTTGTAATGATTACTGGAGTATAATTGTAAAGTTGAATTTTCATTGCCGAAGCCAGTTTTGGACGCCAATGTTTGAACTACAGTGACATATTTTAGTGAAAGTACTGATATTTGAGTTTCTTTAGACACGATGGTAACATGGAATATTGAAAAAGAAAATGAGAAACAAGGATAAACGCATCGGTCGAATACTGAGGCACCGATGTCTTATCGAGAAAGGCAGCAATAAGAAATATGGAGGGCAGGAGCAAAAGAGGTGGGTTTCTGATTAATGGCGTGAAATGGTCATCGGCGGATGTGATTGTTGCGTGCAGCGAGGTAATGAAGAGATTGTTTCAGAACGAAATAGTGATAAAATCAATCCTAGAGTTGTCACCTCGTGACGGAGTGTGGAGGAAATTTCCGCAGGCCAACGAAGCACACTCGGGTGACATCGAACAAAATGTATCCGCGATGATCTCGGCTTTGGTATTCGAGGGCAATCGAAGCAATTAATTACTTCGATTGGTCCGGAGTGTTGTATTTGGACGTGTCCTAGATCTCCAATCCCCCCTGCGGCTTTTGTCCTTCTCTACGCTCTAAATGCCCCGACCGTGTTGCCCTCGAGTCCTGTGATCTCTCTCTCTCTCTCTCTTTATCCCCGTCCATTGCCCCCTTCTGTTTTCCACCCCCTCACGCTAAATCCTCCCCCTTTCATCGCTTCCGAACTCCACCCCGCTCACACACACACACACCGGCTCTCCCGGTCGCCTCCCACTGTCCATTTCCTAATTTGAGTGCGTCGGACACACGTGCGCGTTCTACTCGTGCGAACACGCATTGCTTTTCGCCTCCTCTCAGCCGTCAATGATCCCCGCCGGCCGGTGAGAGGCGGGCATGTGTACTCTCCGTCGATGCATGGCCATGTATGTACCACATTCCCTTCAACCCCCATCCCCCCCATTCATGAAAATAGGAAGAGATTTCGATTTCCATTGATGGGAACGGCTCTGCGGTGCCGAGAGGGGAATGGCAAAGGGGACGGGGAGGGAGGGCGGGGATCGGGGGGTGGGTGGAAGAAGGGTAGGGTAGGAGTTATCAAGCTCGATAAAAGCTTAGAGAAATGCTCTTTGAAAATTGTTCCACTGATTTCCTTCCCCTTCCCCATCTCCGCTCTTCTCAGTCCCCGGTGGTGGAATCGCCTTTTTGAATTGGGATGGGGGAAGGAAGGTACGGGCGGAAGGGTTGTGCGGTGGAGGGGAAAATGACTCGCTTTTCGCACTGGGAAATTTGGGTGTGATTGGAAACGCTAAACATTACCATCCCCTTTCTTTCACTGAGTGAATAGTGGTAATGCATAGGAATACCTAAAGAGGTAAGCATTCAATAAATGGGACGCTCTCATCGAAGAGGAGTTTCTGCCAGATTTTTCAAAGGTTTCCTAAGACATTTTAATGCTTTCAAAGACATGGATTTTGCTGAGTTCTTTCATCCTTTAGCCAAGCCAACACAAACAAATGTGCGGAAATCTTTGCTGCCGGTGTGGAATTGAGCCCATTCCTGTGCTCTATTTCATTAAATTTCTGTTAACAAGTTTCAGAATAAGGGCGGTTGGCCGTGGGGCTCCTTTGAAATATCCTCGAGGAAAGCTAGTTCACAAAGTAATTAATGTTCGTATATTCAGAGTTGCTGTTCGAATTAGTACTTAATTCCCGGTGGAAGAGGAACAATTTTTTGGGGCACCATGTTTACATTAGGTGATTAGTTGGTTCTCCTCTCATAAGTCGTTCAAATTAGCATCTTCTCAACCGTTTGTGTTTACGGTTCCAAATGCGGTAATCAATGCAACTGTCGTTTGATATTTTGTAAAAAAATATGCAAAAGTGATTTTAAATTCTCGGATAATTTAAAGGAAAGTTGATTTGAAACTAGGGCAGGGAATTAGGTGGCTAAAATCATATTTTGATGCTCTTGAGGTCATATCGAAGTATCTCAAGAAATCGTGGGAATGACTTCACGATATCTCGTGTGGCTAATGGGAACACTTGCTGCAGTGTGCATTTCGTTCGCCGTGGGGATCGTCGCTCCTCCGACCTTCTGCTCATCCGTCTTGAGCGATTGGGCGAAGTTTTTAGTCCACGTACGGTGGCCGCTCATCAAGCTTAATTTATCTACCCGGTGGCCTTGAATTATCTCCCT
>CM073774.1:36562115-36651308 GCA_037158775.1 Hetaerina titia
GTCCCAGAGAATGCCCTAACAATCAGTTTTTTACCAATTTTGAATGGACAGTTATTACCTATATTTTCTTATGCTTATTATTTTTGGCTTAGTAACATGGATTTCTTACACAGCGAGCTCTTTTATTAGATTCC
The DNA here is from genome assembly GCA_037158775.1 of Hetaerina titia. Classification (NCBI taxonomy): domain Eukaryota; kingdom Metazoa; phylum Arthropoda; class Insecta; order Odonata; family Calopterygidae; genus Hetaerina; species Hetaerina titia. The sequence goes on from CM073774.1 coordinate 36,562,250, forward strand.
TTCGGACCCTCCAGTGATGTTGATGTGTCTCTCTGGATTATTTGGAATTATTCAAATGCTGAAAGAGGCCATACACTTATTTTTTATTGTTAAAATTCGCTTAAATGTGCCTAAAAATCTAAAAGGTGTGTATTCAATCCATTTCATTTCATGCAATTATAGTAGAACTATTGCCCTCTTGAGTTAATTTCTTTCCATTAATGAGGAAGAGTCCGGTGCTATTTAAATTGGACCGATTTCAGATCTCATTACCGCTTGAAAATACATCGAAGCTAAGCTAAATTAATTCATATCAACTTAATCTATGTTGAAGTATGAATTTTGGAGCATACGCACGCGTTGTCAAATACTTAATTGACATAATTATAGAAAATACTCCCGGTCAACTGAATTTCGTTTCATTTTAATTCTCCGAATTGTATAGAATGCTGTTAAATTTACGGATTGCCAAAAATAAAAAAAATCACTCAAAACTTTGACCATGTGCGTTTTAAATTTGAGGAATTAATTGGAGCTGAAGTATATGGGTATGCAGCTGGGCGTGAAATTCCTCATCTGTCGTTCGTTTGATGGGACTGGGGTACTTTCCTTGAGTTATACATTGATAGATATTAATGATTCGGGAAGTTCTTTTTAGCATTGGGTGACATCCATCTCTTTGGATAAGGAATTGGCTTGAATTCGTATTGCAGAGTGTGCAGTAGAGGAAGGAACAAGAGGAAATCCTTCCTCACAGGACCGTCCAGCAATTTTCAAGATAATCGAGCGTGAGAATCAATTAGTTTCGGATCGCTGTACACCGAAGCAGCCAGCAATCTCCTCGCAAGGGGGGAATCTCCTGCGAAAGCCTTCCGTTTTATTCATTGAAATGTTAACTCCGTTTATTTCTCTTTTTCTCTTTTTAATCCTTGCCACTATCTCCGGCCGAAACCTTGCGCGGGCGCGCGCTGGCGCAACGGAGCGTGACAGGACACGTGGCTCGCGCGAATTCCCCCGGTGGACGTGATTCATTTTTATTGCTCCCTCCCTTCCATCCCCCCGCGTCCGGAGGAAGGTCATTAAATCATCAGGAGCACTAGGAACGGGAGGAAAAAGGGGGTTTGGGAGGAAGAAGAGTAGATTTTCAAGGGAGAGAGAGGGAGTAATTGAGGAGGATGGGGTTTAATGAGAAGAGGTGGCATGTACAGGGTGCGAGAGGAGTTGGTTATGGACTCATGGGAGGAAAGCGAAAAGCAGGCGTCGGTCATTCTCCTTAGATGTACGCTAATTCAACGAATTTGAACTCTAAGTTGATGAATTCAATTCTTCTGTGCTTGTTTTACCTATCAATCAGATACTCCTTTTCGTGGTTATGTGATTATGATAAGTGTTCCGCGTTTATTCTTGACCCTTAATCGTACAGTTTGAGAGTGATATTTTATAACTGTGACGGAATCATGTATAATTCGATTATTATCCGATTTTTCCATGGAATTCAATTTGGATGGTAACCAAGGTCTGTAGTTTGTGTTTTTATAATCGATAAATGAGAAGGATCTTGTAATATTCCGGAACGTAAAATACACCTATAAGTGACAGGAATCGGCATTTAGATAAGTACAGCAGTTTTGTTCGGAAAAGTACCCATGGAACAATTCTGCTGTAGTTTGTGCCGGACTATTATTCAGGGTAACTAGAACACAATTTCCGTAAAATCTCATTTTTCGCTTTTAAAAAATCTTCCATATTAAGATGCAGTCTTCGTAATAAATTGTCTCTCCTTGATCCCACAATTTAATGCCCAGGAATTGCTTAAATAGTTGCGCTATGAAGGAACCTCATGAATGAACTCCCATCACATTCGAAAAAATTAACTATTCCAAGCCAAACTTCAAAGGTTTCCGGACGGGGAGGTTGGGAGAGAGGAGTTGCTTCCCTCGGTATCTGGAGCTTGAATAATCTAATATAGGAGAAATATAATATTCTTTGATCTAAAATAATTTCGAGCAAACTCAATTGAAAAATGTCTCCCGATACATTTTACGAACATCAGTAAAATTTCGTACAAGAAGCTTTGAAAAAGACAGTATTTATCATTGACCTAAGTGGACTGTATGAAACTTAGCATCCTAAAAGTATTTTGTAGAAATATTTTGACCGTCAAAAGAAGTTTATATTCTTCAATTATAGATTCGTAAATAGTCAGAGATTTTATTTTCATTTGTCTCTGTTATAAAAAAATTTCTCAGGAGTATAAATATTAAAAACGGTAAATAAATCCAACAAGTCATTTTTTCAACACAATAAAACGCCACAAATGTTCAAGAATCTCAGATTTATAGTTCACACGTATACCTGAAGTCAGAGTGAGAAAATATTAACGTGCCACGAAAAATACTGGGCACAGGAAAAGACTGGAATAGGAATGCTTATCGTTTTACAGAAAGGGTTACATGCTGAGAAGACCAATAAATTGTACCTTCTTTTCCGAAGAGATGGGAGTGGAGGTTGATGGGTATGGGGGAGGGTGGCAGTCACCGCTTGAAGGATGTCCTGTTCCTTGGAATTTTATCGCCTTGTTTCCGCATTAACAGAGTGGCGGAGAAGAGACATTTTTTAAGGGATGAACTCAATCTTTTTGGAATGGGTGCGGGGCTTGGGAGAGCACCGTGTATAATGCGTGGTAGCTGTCACGATCTTTGGCTCTCGGACGCGGAGGATGAGTTACAGCTTCGCCTCTGACACTGGGGAAAAAACATTAATGGGGGTTGTGTAAGGGGTGGATTAATCCGCGGAGGATCCTTGCGCAACCAGCATATGTCTCAATTAACACAAAGAATTTCTCGAGGCTCTGCCATTTTGTTTCGCTTTCCCCCTGCGCAAATGGGTTGCTTTCATGCTGCATACCCCGGCGATGTGAAATTCTTCCTCATAAATGCATAACATTTTTAGAATCCATGTAGGCACCTTGCAATTTAATCACGTGATAGGTTTGTCCCGAGATCATTACTCGTTATGATCAATGTTTGGTTACCCCATCACAAATATTCACAGGAATATTAACGGCATCGGTTTATTTTGGTTATTTGAGCGTCAGTGAAAAAATATTTTTGTCTCGAATTTCTAGACGGTTAATTGTATGGAGAAGAAACAAGTTCTCGCAGTAGCTTAGATAAAAAAAGGAAACTTCTGATGAAAATCCCAGGTGGCGGAGTAGTTTCTCAATAAAAATTGGCAAGTGATTAAAGGAGATTTTGAGAATATCTAACCTGCACATAGAAACAGTTTACTACAGAAGGTTTTATAGAAAGTGTATTCTCTATTAGAAATGAGTTGGCGTGGAGAAAAAATCGCAAAACCTAATAAAGTTCTTCTATGTTATTCATGAAAAAAACCAATCCGTATAAAATAATATTTCACCTTAGCAGTGCGAATTGGATCTAATTTTTAATGGAGTATATCGTGTTTATTTCTGCATAATGAAATGCCTTCAATGTGTGAAGGTATGTGGTTATCATATAGTATTGCACACACACACACAACGAAGTCAAAACCAGAAAATCTAATTTTACGAGTTTAGGGAGTAGAAAATTGATTCTCTCTCTCACCCATAATGTCCTATTCCTGCATAATTCTTCCGTCCCAATTCATACATTGATTCACGGGTGCTCTCTTGATCCTTATATCTCTAAATATTATAATCCTACACATGCAAACGATGTCATTCTTCGATCCGCGGCATCTGAGTGTTCTTTCGAAACCATGTAGTTTCCTTGGCGATCCTTTGTTCGGTATTGCCGTAAGAATGAGAGGAAAACAGACCATGAGCGGAGGAGTGGGAGCGAGCAAGAGTCCTTCGTCGGAGAAAGTGTTTGTGGCCTTCAGATTCATATCCCACCTCCCACCACCCTCCCTCCGTACCTCCTGCTGTCGGATGACTGGGTCGGAAGTGGGATTCATTGCGGGTAGGGGGAGGAACGTGTGTGGGCGGGAAGCAAGGGACGCAAAGCGGAGGTTTGGTGGGTAATGTCGTGGGGATGGGAGGAAATGGTCGGGAGTGAGCAAGAAGGGGGAAATAAACAGCCTCGGAGATAGTCTGTGCTTCGTGCTGTGCCCCCTGATATAATAAAACATGTGATTGTAGTTCCCTCATTAATTTATCGAGGAACTATGAGTCCATTGTTACTGTTCAAATAATATACAACCTGTATCATTATCTTTTCGGTAAGATATGTCTTTCGAAAGGCACATTGCTTTATTTAGAAGGCAGTCCCAATTGCACTTCCATTCTATTCACCTATATGGTGGTTTTTCGCTAAGCGATGGATATAAATAAATGATGTTACTTTTAGGACGTGCAGTCTTTTTCGCACACTTTTCATTATTATCTTTGTTTTACCAAATTTTCCTTGAGTTAATTTTATTAATTATACTGGAAACAATTGCAATAATCTTTGCGTGTTAAATATTTTATGAGTCGGAAGTTAGTGGCCAAATTTAAAATATGAATCACCAATTGACATTGCTAATAACTTACTTTGAAAACGGAACATAGATTTTGATACTAAAAAGGCAAAAGTATTGGGTTTATCACACAGGTGTTCGAGTGGCGTCCATTTCTTAGAATTTTTCTTAGAATCATCAGCTTGCATTCACTTTGGTCTGCTCCTTAATTAGCACAGAGTATTTATTTTTGATTTTTCTCATCTCTTTCCTTTTCTTTCCCAGAGCTTCAAAACTCTCTGTTATGACTTAACATTTCAAGGTGGAATTCAAAGGAAAACTGCGGCTTACGGTGTCGGTAGAGTATTTCAACTGATCCGAAGAACATTTTAAATGTATTCGGGATAATTGGCCAAAAGTTTTCTTCTTAATATTGGTACACGTACTTGAGATGCAGCGGTTGAGAATGGAAAGTCATCATTCGTTTTCCTGTGAAGGTATACCAAAAGGATACAATGTTTAAACTTCTTTTCTGGCTTCGGTGGACCTTTCATTCTCGAGTACTTTTGAATACTTATCCACTTGACTTTCACTGCTTAATTTTTTCACGTCACGTATCATTATTGGCATTTTATGAACCGTTTGATATTAAAATGAGCCCTACAATATTTTTAGCCAACCAAGCCTCTTTACGTAACTAGGAGATGGTAGTTCTCAGATTCTCTGACGACAGAGATCATTTGGAAATTCTATGAAAGACGGTTCAATTGCAAAACTGCCTCAGCGAGTTCACTTCATCCCACATAAGCATTCCACTTCTAGTTCTGACTTACAGGTATGTTCTGCTCATCACGTGCATATACCCCATCATGGAGGTTTTCGTGGATTCGTTTCTATCACAACCCGTTCATCACGACTGCCTCCCTGTGAACCGAAACGCAGGCGTAAACACATATCGATACGTCTTGGAATCGTGTCTCGAGGAGGAGGGAGGTCGGAGCTGGATGGTGACGACGGGCGAGAGTTCGGAGGACGTTGTGGACCGAGCCGACCGAGTACGGTTTGAGTGGCATATTGAATATGTAAGGGAGTGCCTGTCGTGTGAGCGGAGAGGGAGATGGGAGGGCAGATGACAGGACCCGGGAGAGAGGCGGGGGGACCCGGGGAGAGGAGGCAGGAAGAACGGCAGGGACGGATGCTGGCGCTGGGCGGCGTCGGCCGAAGGGGGAGGGGGGGGTACCAGGTAGGTTGGCGGTGACGGAGGCGGCGGCTCGTTTGTTTCGTTCGGCCGGAAGAGGCGGATGAAGATGCTGCTGCCGTGGGTGGGGACGGCGGAAGATGTCCTCGTGAATGGCGTATGTAAGCGGGGACACCCCCTCCCCTCTTTCTCCTTCCCCATGCCTTCACCTCTTCCGCGCGCCATACACAAAGATGAAAAGGGTGGAAAATAAGAGCGAGGCCTGCGGATCCCAGGGGACGACGGTTGGACAGCAGAGGGAGGAGGTCCGACAAAGGGATTTCACCAGAGAACTTCCGATTATTCCCTCCCCCCTGCGCTTTCTCATCCTTCTTCCAATTGTGAGCGAGGTGAATTGTGAGGAACTGGGGCAGTATATCGATGCGTGAACGACAGCATCGCGGCGGAATGGAGGGTATCCGTTCGTATTGAACGAACACACTTCCTCATTATATTGATTTCAAAAATGTCATGGAATATGAATTTTCTGATGATCACTGAAATTATCGAAGGGTAGTGTGTAATTAGGGTCGCAAAGAGAGAGACTCCGATGAATATTTCATTCATTTCTCCTCAGGCGTATTATAACAGACAGCAATAACAACGAAGTCCAGGGTCCTATTTTTTACCGCCGAACCCCCGTCATTCGTAATAGCTTTTCCTCTCTTTTCGGTCCTGTGTAGCGTATTATTTGAGGCTGAGTTGCATTAGGACGGAGTAAGTAGAATCAAATCAAAGCAATCGATTTAGCTGGAGTGAACGATCAGTTATGAAAGTATCTATTTCCGGCGGATTCAGTCTGGAAATGGCGTCTCTGTTTGGAAACGACAGGGCGATGGGTTACCAAGAATAATGCTTGCGTCTAATCTTGAGATTGGGAATAAGGTTGTTGATTCTGGATCATTTGAAATGTGCCTTTCAGCATATCGTCGGAGTAATCATTGAGCTCGCTAGGCTCCGCTGAACTCGGCGTAGACCAGGTTACGACCCGTTGTAAAACTTGTTTTCTTCACGAAACCGACCTGCTGAAAGGACCAGTGAAAATATATGGGAGTTATGAAGAAAGGCTTGGAGAAATGACATAAAAATTGATTGATTTTCGAGAGAGGAATTCCGGAGAAATCCTTCTAAGATGAAAGACATCTTTCGTCTCCTGAATGGATGAAGGAATATATGTGTTTAATTCATGAGATACCATTATAGACTAGCCTGTTCATCGTCTACTCGACGCATCTTCGAGTTGCCATCATTATCAATGACCTTTTCAATAAAATGTTTGAGTCCATTATTTAAATGGGCTCAATATTAAGAGAATAATCGTGTAGTAATTCTGCAAGATTTGTTTTTTTTCCAGGCAAAAGTCCAATTCTAAGTAATACAACAAGCATCTACATGTGATTGACAGAAAATGCGACACGAACGTTGGTGATAGGTCGTGCATTTAATTTCATTTATTCATTTTGAATTCATATAAACCGCCTTCCAACCTGTGAAATGGGTTCCAATGGAAATTTCGCTTCCACTGCATATTTCATGAGTATATTGGGCATACATTTAGTTTCGTCAACTATACAGATGGACATCAATTCTGTCATTGTCAAGAATGAAAATTCATTATGGAATGATGCTTGTTTGGAAGAATATGCGTTTGATTCTTCCTGAATAAAATAAAGGATTTTTGGGATTAGAATTTGCACTTTCAAATGTTAATCCTACTATTCCTAGTTCTAAACTTTCAAAACTACTCCAAGGTTGGCACGTTTTGAGCAAAATACATGTATACAAGTACGGATACATGTATATCTCCTTCCGATGTGTAAACAAGATCTATAGTTTTTGGCAATCCTCTTCCGCTGGCGAAGGGACCTCCTTTGTACTAAGAAACTTAGTTGGCCTTAATTTTTGTTTCTATTTCAATTATCCATATACCAAAGGCACGCTAGTACCTTATCTTGGCCGATCAAGTGTCCTGGCGGTCAGCATCTTTTTTTGTGGGTGACCATTTATACTCATTCGCTAGCTTTTCTCTCGATTAAGAAACTTTTACTGGTGGCGTACATTTCCTGGGTGTTCCCCGATGAGTCATTGAAAAAATCTGCAAACAGTTTTTGCCCCACTAATGCCAACTCTATTTAAAACATTTAGCTGGCGCTGATGCCTAGAGTTGGGGATTTTCCAAGTTTCCGCACTCTTTCGGGAGTCCAGTTCGTTTCCCTTTTCATTATTCTAAAAGCATAACTTCGGAAGTTATTTTTCCTTAAGAACCAGTTCGATTGCACATAGCTCAAGAAGAACAATATATGTTAATCATTAAGTTCATAACGTAGTACTTGGAAAAATGCTACCATAGTGTAGGCGAATGTGTTGGAAGATGTGGCGCAAGCAAGCAGTTGTACTCGTAGAAGCCATTGAACCAATTGGATGGGAAATATTATTTATGGATTACCTATTTATTTCATCTACTATGATCTTGTTGCACTACCTAAGAAAATATAATGACGCTGTGTTTACTGGTAATATTTACCGAACGTTATACGCTAAGGATCCCATCTGTCTGATTTTACATATTTTAACTGGGCAAAGACACAATTTTAGTCAACATGATTCCTTGCGATCTTTACGAGCGATCCACTGTGCTTTTTCTCTCTATTTCTAATGTCCGCCAATTTTCTTTGTACTCGGCTCTCTGCTCTGAATTCGTTGTGTTATGTATAGAATTGAAGACTTAGTTGTAAATAAGACGCTTCATGTAGTTCGAATCTCTGAAAATCGTCCGCCAGCTGCAGACTTTTCAGAATTAATCCGAAATTCGAGATGTTCTTGTCAATACTCCCGCGCGGGCCCAATGCCATTTGCAGTGGATGCGACGCACAGAGATCAAACAACGAATTACGCGATCAGCGCTTATTTTTCGAGCACGCGGACATCGCAGTTGACGAAGAGAGTCACGCTCGCCGCAGTCGGGTCGCGCTGCCTCGTCTGGCCACGGACGTAATCCGTGTTCCCTCAGTCATCCATCAAAGTCCTCCGCCGCGAGATCTCCCCGTCGCCTCCCATTTCCCCACCCAATCCCTTCGGGTGCGGCCGGGCTATCGTAGGGCAATTGGTTGCGCCAATGGCGGCTGATTGATCGGCTCGTCATGGTGGATAAATGTCGGGGAGATGGGAGTAAAATGTCTGTTTCGGCCCGGTCGGTGATCTTATACGGATGAACGCGTAGTTAAGTACTTTACATAACACGCTCACTGAGATGCATTAAGATTGTGCGTCGATGAGGGGAGGATTTTAAGTAGCTGGCAATGATGTTTAAACGATTATTGCATGCATGTAATTGATTATGCACCATTAATTAATTCATTATTAATAGGCTATGCGATAGGGGTCACCTAGATGACGTGCATCCAGCTCAACCGCGGAGACACTGAGCGATTGAAAATTATAATAAATGGAAATGTTTTTTGTCCTATTATTATTATTTTCTAATGTTTATTCATGAGGAGACTACTAAATTAACTGTAATCAAAGCTGGGTTTGGAAAAAACAGGGCACGTTTATGTCTATTTTAATTTCCGTATCTGGACTCAGTGACGTATAATTGTATCACACATTGCATTACAACCTCACTGGATTAGCCTGTCTGGCTAGACATTTGCAGCCTGCCCTAATGGCAGTACTGTGCAGTTTATTGGTGTGCCATCTCATAGTGGTTTCTATCATTGGACAATTTATAGTACAAAGTGGTCATAGCCGTGGGAGCCCTATAGTCAATAAAGTTTGTTAATGTGTGCCAAATCTACTTACAAAATTAAAGCAAAACAATGTTATCATTGATTAAAATAGCCAGGTAGCTTGGTTTATGTGTGATAACTAGTCTTCATGGAAAATTTGAGTCTCGAATTTAGTATTTGATTACTGGCGTAGATAATGTTGAAAATTATTTTTCACTCCAGTGTTGGATCTTTTTCTGGCGATCGAATCAATTTCGTCGGGTAGATTTATATTAATGGCGAGAATTATAAACAGACGATGATCTCGTTGTGGAATTTTGATCTGTACCTCAATTAATGTGTAAGGTTTTCCTGTCGTAATGCATGGGTAAGTAATTCAGATAAATTACGATATAGGTATTTTATTCATTATGTATCATATATTAGTTCTTGGAAGATCAAGAGAACTTGGTTAATGCAGATAACGTCCCAGACTCATTTCCCTCGCTAATTAAATGCGACCTGAATGCAGCGTGAAAGGGACCTTTGAGTCTGGAAGCCAAGAGTGTGAAAGTATTTCTCAAGTGTCGCGTCTGTATGGATTGCCGTGTCTATTTTTATGTGCCAAAGCCTAGCACATTTCCAGGGTTGCGAGTGTGTTTCGTCCCTTTGATGAAGAAAATAAGTAAAGGCACGGTGCTTTGGGATAGGCCTTAAAGGGCTCGTGATGGAATTGGACGTGGAGCACGAGCGAGGAGAACAAATGACCACTTCTCTTTAAGCCTTTCCAGAGACGGTTCATCCCTCACGACCCAACTTACTTTTGCAGAAAAAATAAAAAAGAGAACTCATCCATTTAAATATGTGCTCTCGAGGAATCTGTAGTCTTTTGTGAAGTTTTGTTGTACGAGGAAATGAGAGTGATCCGTTAGCGCTACCTTAAAAAAAAACATCACAAAAATTTGTTTGTGAATTTGAAGTTGCGCCTATGATACGATTATTAATATTATTGAAAGTATATTGGGAATGATTTGAAAACTCTTTTGTAGGATTGGTTTCCTTTCTCTTTGCTCATCATAAGACAACAGCTACCTTTCGAATTCCATTGATAATGAGTGCCAAGGTAGCAGAGTTTGCAAATGATTGATTGAAATGGAAAGAAAGAAGCGCAGAAATAGCGTATGAACAACTGGTTAGATATTAAAACATATAGAAGTGATTTTCACTTAGAAACTCACAGTTGGCATTGAGTACAGAGAGCATTAATTTCTCCTGCTTTATATGATTCCTTTAATTTCCTACATGAATTGGACCAGGCTATGAAATAGACCTCCTGTTCAACAGCCAAACACTACTCCGAGTGCTGCGCAATATGACGCAAAATAAACATAAGCGATTAACCTGTTTATGGCTATCAATAATTCGTTTAATAATAATTAAAAATTCTTCAGAGATAAGCCAGACGAATATGGACTTAAGAAAAGTATATTTTGTAATACTTATTTATATATTTTCCTATTACTAAAGAGTGCCAGATTCTTTTCTATGACTGTGTGTAAACATTTTGAAAAATTTCCGACCACATCCTTAGACTAATAGAATTTGTTTTATTTCATATCAAAGGGCGATGGAAGGCTCTCTAGTGGCGTAGTAGTGGACATTCATTATAATAAATTGCAGTATTGCAGGTTTTTAGGATAATTTTTTAATTGAATAACTCTTTGGGCTCACCATGCCCGAAGTCTGCCTCATAGTCGCGGAATGAGGTTCGCCTCTACTCCCCTTTAAGATAATTTTTTTGGGGGAGTTGGTGTCGCATAAGGCATTGCTCGAAGAGAGAGAGGGAGACCTCTCTCTCTCTCTCTGAAAAGGCTTGGTTAAAGCGTTTCCCAAGGGCCCCTCAATCTTCGCGAAATTCATAACGCCGCGCACAAATGAAGAGGGAAATGAGTCTTAAATTAAAACACATTTTGCGCGACTCTCCCGTCAACCCATTCGGCAGTAGTTGGATAGTAACAGGAAGTGCACGAGAGGGAGAACTATGGGTTTGAGGGGAGGAGGGCCGTAGGGTGGGCGAGAACGTGCGGGAGGGAACCGGAGAAAAATCTTTCCCGTTCCGGGTTACTAATTAAAACGTTCCAGTCGCTCTTGGGGTCATTTCTCCTACCACCAACCCCGCACTCGCGCGCACACACTCTCAAAGACATGTACAGAAGGAAAAGGCCAAGTCTTCTGCCGAGGGTTATGTGGAAGAGTGGGAAACACTTTCCTCGAGAGGGTTTCCTATGTTGGGAGGGAAGGGGACATCTGAAAATGTGTTTGGACTAGCGGCGGGAATGGAGAAGGGGTAATGGCAGGATGCTTGGGAGATGGAGCATTTTGGATGCGGGGAGGGGTATAAGAAAGGGAGAGAAGGATTGGGGATATCGAAAGAGAGGCAGTGATATATATCCCTTTCTCTTCCCTCTTTCTCTCATCCCCTCCCTCTTGGCTGTTGGTTCGGGAAGGGGAGTGGAGTAACCAATTGTGTCCTAATACCCACGAATCGACTCGGAGTTCCCTCAAGACCCCCATGATGTTATTCCATTCTAAGGGGAAAGTTACACGGAGATTTGATATCTTCAATAAGCGATGCCAAAATAGTGGTGTGAATTAAATTCACATATATTTTTTTTAGTTACGGGGCTCTGGTGGAATGGTAGCGTCAGTATGAGAATGGATAATATAGCCATAGTGAGTAATAATTTAGATTGAAAAGGGTCTTTGTTTTTAGATATACTTGAATGTTATGGGTTTTTTGTCAAGGCCGCCAAGTGTAAAGCAGACCTATATACTGTTTTTTATATTTGTACTGTATATATATATATATATATATATATATATATATATATATATATATATATATATATATACTGTTTTTTTATATATATCAATAGCTTTTCCTAAATAAACATGCACACAAACAAACATCTACATACGTAATAGAATTAAAGGTATCAAATAAGTTAAGTAAATACTCAAATAATACCCTCTGCTTTAAAAATTAAGGGATTAATAGAGAGATGAGCCATTTTTCCAAATGAACCCATTGAGAACACTTGTATAGATACATAGATCCTAATACTCTTCCTTGCTGTTGGCCATCATTTCACTTAGGAGAGAATATTAGAAATTGTTATGTTTGAATAAGATATGCAATTCCTCACCAAAGAAACAATTTTCAAATATTTGGCACAAATATGGCATTCCCATTTTGCTTTATTCATCTTATTTAATAAAAACTTATGCAAATTGCCTCCTTATTTTTTTTAAATTGCCCAAGGAATGGCAAAAGACGGCAGAGTGGTACCTTTTTAACATATTTTATGACCAACCATTATTGGAAAACCCGCAGCTTTTATCTATCCGTGGAGAAATACTTGTAAAACAAACCAGGAATAGGAGATTGCTACATAGTTATCTTGTCATCTTTTTAAAGAAGTTAATGATGAAGAAGGTATAAAACTTGTTTACATCGGAGTAGCGTAGCGTGCTAGACTCACGTAATGATTCCTTGAAATGCTATATTTACCTAGAACTCAATTTTTGCCGAAGGATATGTTGTAAGTATCTCATTTTTTTGTTCCCTCGCCTTCCCTCTCGACTCCCGTTATTTTTAATTACTTGTAAATTATGACATACGAACAGGGTCATAATGAATGAGTAGAAAGTCCAGTAAACGCTGTCGATCAGGATATCGAGATGACGGAAAATGCACATCGCTCACCCTTGGCCTCCTCAGGGCAATCTTCCATGATGCTTCGGTGTATCTCAGCCAACTTTAGCACTCGTGTGCGAATAATGATCCCTCGACTGGGCACGGAGCCAAACGGGCATCCAGGGTATCCGGATCCTTTACCCCCAGTTTTTAGGCGTTTCTTTGAGCCAGCGAGGGAATGAAAAGGGATTGCATCCTGTGCGAAACGATAGTAATTACAATGTAATGGTATTCATTGTTTCTTTTTTCGTGCCGTTTGTTCGCTCCGTCTAGAAGATGCGTTGTTCTATTGTGATGTTTTCCAGTTTCAGTTCGATATCGTTGGTGTTATATGCCTAGAACCTCCCGAGAATTTCCGGAAATTGACGTTTGCTGCCGGTAATCCTTCCCTCTAACGGTATCCCACTTCGAGCACAGACTAGAGTTTTTGGCTCTAAATACAATATCTTATATTTCATATATATCTCGTACATTCTCTGGGCTTCCAAGATAACAAGCGCAAATTTCCTCTCCGCGCGTCTCCTAAAGGAGCGATGCTGGCATTGGCCATGTTTGGTACTGAATGCGTAATATCTTCATGTATTTGAGCACCGCTTCACCAAAATCACCCCGGTTGAGAAGATATCAGCTTGCCAACGTCAGAACTTTTGTTATGATAACCGTTGGCATATGTGCATCAATAGACCTCATGCCAAGATTCTCGGGGAAGCTCTGGCGTTGCGTAAAAAAGGCAAAGATCGGACCATTTATTTCGGATAAAGAACGGGAAGATAATATTTTAGACCCGAACGCAAGTCCTCCTCTTTCCTGGTCGATATTTTTTCATTACTCCTCATCCTCCAGTTTCGTATCATACGGTTAGACTTACCTACTCTCCGCTAGAGTTCACATAGGGCCATAACACACGAAGAACTCCAGTTGGATCGCGTACATTTTTACTCTTGCGATTACTTTAGTTTGAGCTTTTCAAGTCGCTGTAACTGATGAATATACTTTAGAAGTTTGAGAGACGGTGATCTTGTACCCTTTGAACTTTTCTCTAAAAGGTTTAAGGATACTGGTGATGTATTTCCCAATGTGCTCAGATGATTTCCTGTGATTTCTTATTCTTTTTTTATGATTTTTTAATTAAATGAAACAATTATGATTTTTCGACTTTTATCTTTTTTTCCAAGCAAAATTGCGATGGTCGTGTTCTTCATTCCTACTCCTCAATGACCCTCAATACATTCCCTCTCAGTATTGCAGAAATTTTCTACCTTCGATATATCTCCTTCCACCTACTACGTTCGTAGTAGTTCTAAAATGCCCTGTTTTCGCGATCATCTAAATCTGCCTAATTTTAACCAAAAGCTAACTAAAATTTATAATTGAGTAATTAAATTGAGACATTTAATATTCTGTATTCAAGCGGAAGAGAATGCGTGAATCAATGTAGGAATATGTCAAAAGCGAAAGAACTAAGTATACAGGGCAGCTTGGAAGAAGTTAGAGATAGTTTCTTTTCTTCTACCATAGAATTAAAATTTATTTAGAATTTCCATACCTTTCGTGTGGTAATACATATATATTACCACATCCTGTCTTTCCTTCTTTTCTGCACGACAACTGTCAACTTCATGCTACAAAACCAAAGTAATATAAATTAGACCCTATTGTCGTTTTCCATTCTCATAATCATATTGTGAACAACATGTATTATTGGCATAATATAATATTCTGATTGGGTGAGGTAGTTCAGTGGGTAGAGCGCTGAACTACTGCCTGGAGACCCAGGTTCAATTCCGGATGACACTTCTGGGCATACCCAAGGTATCTGACTTTTTGGGCAGGATTTCTTCCTGGGAGACCATAGTCGGCAGAGGGAAAGAAACTGGCCCCACCTCCCTGATGTGTGAGTGCCACACGCCGCATATGGCTTAGTACTAGGTTAGCGGTCTCCTCGTGTTACAAACAAACCTTCGGGTTCATAACTGGTCCTTATATTCAATTAGTGAACAGCTATGCCTATTTTTCTCCGTTTACCGTCAAAGAGAATGCGTATTCAAACATTTTTATGAAAAATATGAGTCGCTCCAGTAACGAACGCTGGCAACGTTGCCCAATTCTCCTTGCGTTTCCATCTCTCCCGTTTCATACTTCTTTCTATTCGTTCCCTCACCGGCCGTCAACCGCACCGGAATGAAGTGGCATTGTCTTCGTATATTAGAATGTTCCCCTCCACCGTCCTCGGGGAAGAGAACCATTCTTACCCTGCTGCCGCTCCTTTTCATTCCCATCTCTTGGTTTCCCGCCATCTTTTCCCTCCCCTCACCAACTCCAAAATCCCAACCTCTTCATCCTCACGCCATTGTGTCTAAACGGTCCGAAATAAGATTGACGTGGGCTCGCGTCCCCCGCAATATACATGAGCACGTGTGCGCGCGTTTCCTCCGCTGTTCACCGAAAATTTTTTTATTCTCCCCTCAAGCCATTTTCCAGAGCGGACGGCTTGGATCTCATTCGGCTTGCGTGCGGGAACGTTCCTACCACTATTCCGTGCCAAGTTCGCGGATGTCGGTTGATCGCGGGTACTTTGTTTAGCTGCTCTTTCGTGCCGTTATTCGCAAACACGAGGGAACACAGAGAAGGGAATGAGAGAGAGAGAAAGAAAAGGACCGACTCGTAAATACGAAGCGTTTTCGCATGGAATGAGTGAGGAACAGTGAGGTGTAGGCGAGTAGGTGGGTGCGGAGCAAGGTTTGCCGGGCCTAGCTGTAAGCTGCGAAAACTTTTTCGCACCGGCTCAAGCGAAGGTGTTTTCCGCCGGTAGAAAAGTCTTCCCTCGCTTCCGCTCTCTCTTCATTTCAAGGACGTTCAGAGCAGGATGGTGGGAGGGTTGGAGTCAGTACGGGGATTAGGATGGAGAGAGTGAACCACGACACTTTATTGCTTCCTCCGTGGTGGAATTGCGTCTCGCTCTACCGCGATAATTTACTGATTCATAAGCAAAAGGTGATTCGTTCTTCGAGTTTTCGAGACTTGGTGAGAGGCATGTAGTAGAAATTTAATTGGATATTTTAGGTGCCAGGGAAATATTTTTCTTCTGTCTTTTTTGTGTTTTCCCATTACGTGTAATAGTATCATTTTACCAAAGTATCAGGGCTGGTTGTTTCATTTTTGTCGTTGCATCATTCGGTTTATTCTTAATTTTCTTTAATTTGTAAAAACAGTGATGAAATATCAAATCAAAACCCCTTGCATGACTCCTGATTAATTTTGTAAAAATTAGTTCACTAACGACGCTAAAGATACTTATCTGTTCAACCTCGTGACTTGGTATTTAGGTAATGATGTGTCAATAATTAATTGTTTGGTTTCGAATAAATCATCACGCTCCTAAGTTCTCAATACTGTAATTGACGCCCTAAGTGAAAGAATCGTCACATATTTCACATCTCGTTCACTTCTATTCTACCTCAAAACTGTTTTATTTAGCACCAAAGTGCAACGTTAGTAATTTGACTGAAGATATTTAAATAATCCCATCTCCGCTTTTTTGTGCTTGGCACGCATTGTGCCCTCCCCGTGGCTGAATGTGGGAAACATTTTTTTTACGGGGTACCGCATGGCCCCCATGATACGCCGCACGTGCCCTTTGGTGAACCAGCGTGGTGTATCGGCTTTCCTCCGCACGTGTACCGTCTTGCCATGAGATTTACCCCGACCATTTCACCCATAAACACGACGACGGGCTGAGGGAATAAGACGCTCGCTTCTCTCGTGCTTTTAAAAATTCCAACCCTTCCTCTACCTAATTGCTGCTACCCTTTTCCTTTTTATGCCCTCCCCACTCCGATTCCCTTCGCATAAATATTTCGTTCTCTCCAAATGAATTTGCTTCTCACCACCCCAATTTTCTTCGCTCGACAGACTTCCGGCAAACATCGTTACATTTCTGTTTCGAATCCTTTCGTCATCCACTTAGCTCGTGAAGTTTAGGAAAGGTACCAACTATCGTCGAAGTCTTGCGAGCGCTGATCCTTCAATTTTATCTCTCGGAGGCATTTATCTACTTTGAAAAACCTTTTCAGATGATTAGATTCGGGTCTCCATCTCTTAAATCTTCCTCTCTCCCTCAGGCTAGAATGGAGTAAATTTTAGTTGCTAATGGTATTTTCGACGCCAAAGATTTTCCCTTCGCAGCTGCATATAATAATGATAACTTATCTACTATACGAATATTTTTTATTTCAGGAATATATCTGAATTTCATGAATATATTTTCGAAAGTGATATCATTTTACATTTCTACAAGTTCACACAGGGATGTGCAACGACTTTTGGTGTGATCTCATACCCTCTTAAAGGTCATGTCGCGAATAAAATTAGTTATTGAAATCAAAACTGCGCTGCAAACATGTACTACTTTGTGCCAAATGAAGAGATACGCGTCGTATTTCGTAAATTAAACCTATCTGTGAGAGCGACGCAGTCTTAATACTGAATCTCACGATTTGAATCCAAGAGTCGTCATAGTGAAAGCTTCCTTTTGGTATTTATCTCGCCTTGAACTCAATTATTATGCAATAAAAAGTTTGCTCAGTGCCACTTGACCTTCCTATCTTATGTAGCAGTACGGGGAAATGTTAAATGTTGTTTGAACTCAGAATAAGGTTTTCATAAAAATATGTTTTGGAGTATTGATTGAATCATTCATATTTATGATTTTTATGTGAAGATTATAGTTTGTTTGTAAAAATTGTCTTTGGCGACTTTGTTTTAGAAGAACCTACAGCTTGTGCATAATGGCATGGCTTATAAAAGCCTATAAATGGATTATACTTTGTCATAGGTGAAAAGGATAGATAACAATAATAAATAGTCATGGAAAAGAGCTGTGGTAGAGGAAAAAAATAAAATCATTGAAAGTGTGGTACTGAGTAATAATGATGCAAATAAGATGGATAGACCGAATAACAAATTGAGGACTTCGAAGATTGGATGAAGAGAGAAACCAATGGAAGACACTCAGCAAAAGAGGGGAGAAATTAATTGGGTACATCCTGAGGCACCAATAATCTACTCTACAGTGGTGAAAGGGATCAGAGGAGGGGAAGAACTAAAGAGGAACGCCAAAGATGAATTACGAAAAGATTCTGGTGCAAGGAACTAGAAATTTATGGAGACATTGACAAAGAAGATGATAGTTTGAATTTTGTCAAACTAATTCTACAATTGTGCAACTTTGTTTTCCCAAATTTCCTATAATGGCTCAATTTGTTAACCGTGGACTCTTTTATTTTTCTCAGAATTTTCAAAACTTCGTTTCTCTGTTTCGTAAAATAAAATTTATGGAAGTTAATCAAATAAATTAGTAAATTAATTTGAAGGGTGTTGTTCGAAATGAAATAAATTAATAATAGTTCACAGTTCAGTGCTCAGATATCTCCCAGGAAATAGTTATCATACGCTCTCTTTGGTAGGTCTTTCTACTTACTAGCTTCAACATCAGTCAGACCACTAGGGTTGTCTACTCTTCTACCCTCCCTGATGCTGTAAACTGATATCCACCAGCCGCAACCAGGATATGTAAATTAATAAATACAAGATACGGACACCAGACGAAATACTCCGCTACTAACTTGGAAACGCAGAACGAAAAGTGAAAAAATCATATAAAATTGTAAAATAAAATATGTTTGAAAGAAGTAATGATTACTCATTAATGGGTGAAAGAATATAAAGCAAATACATGAATTTAAAATTACATCCCGAGTTTTAAACGAAAATGCATATTGGGCACTTAACAAAAAAGCTTTAATTACTAAATTAGAAGCCAATAATTGTTGTGGTTAAGTGTTTTGCGTTATAGATAGATTTTAAATCACTGCCTACAACAATTTATAAATGTGTGGCACTAGTTGCATGACCTTTCGCCGGAATCTTGCGCGGATATAGGACTTCTGTCTTCCGGTGCCATCGCTCTGGGTGTGCACCTTGAAGAGAAAATGTTTTTTACTGCCTTTGGCTCCAAAACTTCTCCCTAATTAATGGAACAAAGTCTGCCTACCCTCTTTGGCTTCTTCTAATTTTTTTTTCTTTTGAAATAAAATATGCTCGTATAACTGAAGAGCTAAAGGGATGAACCCCCTTAATTTTCTGGGGAGGGCAGTTAGAAGACACGCAGTAAAGTACACACTAGAGAACCGATCATGAGAATTTGCGAATGATTAAATTAACTAACCAAAAATTAATGGTTTTCGTCCAATAATTTGAAAATTTATGCACAACAAATTTGCTGGCTTATTTATTGAACGTTTTCATGGCGATATTATTTATTAAAAATTATAAAAAACAATCAAGTATCTTTTGGTAAAAAATAAATGTTGAAGCAATATTTTAAAAATAGCTCCATGCATACATACATTTTGTCTTTTAGCTGTTCACTTTAAAATAGAAGCTTTTGAATTAGAACATTCAGTCAACCTCAAAGTTAAAAGAATCGAGACTTTTCCTTCAAGTAACGAAATGTTGTATTATAAACAAAAATATTATCACTCCTTAGCGGTAGGGAAAATGGAGTAAGTTTCAACGAATATAACCAAAGAAATATTTTGGACTTAGATTTCAACCAGCTTTGGATTTGATGCGTTACAGACGGGACAAAAAAATTCCAGCCCCAACCATAAAAAGTAATCGGTAAATCAATTGAAGGTTTAACCATAACCTTTCGTATCCTCTGGACATTTCTAAGGTGGATAATTTTCCTTGATTAAGGAAGCCCGTGAGAGACGGACGGGCCGGGTTAGGAGGGTCGGTGCCGCGGTTTGGTGCACGGGGGTCGGGGGAAGTGTTGGAAGGTTTTGGAAAAAAGCGTAGGAGATATCCGCCGGGTGCAAGGATCAGGTGACCTCCCACCGGAAGAGCCCGAGAGGGTCTCCGTAGGTGAGAGGGTTGCAACCGGGCGGGGGTGGAAGTGGGACACGGAGAGTGTGTGCGTTTATACGGAGTGCCCACTCGAGAGAGAGAGAGAGAGGGAAGGAGGGAGAAAGAGAGGGTTTGGGGGGAGAGCGGAAGGAGGGGGAGTGCGATAGTTTGGTCACTGGCGCCTCAAGTTCGAGGACCTGGCCTCCCCCATCTCTCTTCAACGCAGCCAAACAGCAACGAACCACATCCTGCGCGAGCCTCTCCATACACAGGAGATACGTGCGCATTATGCCTACCCCGACGGTGCACTTTTTTTTGCAACTTTTTTCCCGCCCGCCGCAAGTGTGCGCACAAGTACTCCGCCCGCATGTTCCTTCCCCCGAGCACTTCAGTTCGTGTGAAAGAGTGATTTGGAGGTGGGGTCCGAGCGTGGGGAAGTACGGCCTTAGCGTTAGCGGACGCCTTATCCCCCCCTCCCCCCACTTCTCTTCACCAAACGTTTCCACGTTTATATGTACGTATTTTAGCGACCCCCAACCGGAAAGGGAAAAAAGTTTCATCGGAAGGACTTGTTCGCTGTGACGGAAGTGGTCGTGCATTGAGCCTTGTTTTTTTGTTTCGTTGTTCGGGGGTAGTCCGAAGAGGTGGGGGAGAGGCACCACGAAGGGTATTTCTTCCGTTTTGCGAGTGCAATTGGGTGAGCAGGGAAGGGGCGGATGTAGCTCAGTGGGAGGGGAAGATTTTTTTTTGGGAGATGGCTCTTTGGTGCTCGGGGTGGGTGGGTAGTTAGGAAAGGCGGGATGTGTGCAGAAGAGCGCTTGCACGAGTGCCTCTCGTGAACAATTTCTAAAGCCCCGTGAGGGAGGAAAGGGCAGTCCCCCCCATATGCCACATCCTCTCTCTCCTGCGGTTCGCCCCGCGGGTGCGCGATAGGGTCAGTAGCACTTGGGCCGTTTCACTTTTCGGACGTATCCGGAAAAACCGTTTCCTCGAAGGTTGACGATTGACCGGGAACTGGTACCCCATAGCGAGCTTGCCTCGGTTTCGACTGTTTAACGTTATCTCTACATATTTTAGTTACCAATGAAGGCTTGGATCAGGATTGGCACATCTGAAAAAACTCCACACAAAATTGAATTATCACCTCATCATCACGATCAGTGGTCAACAGTCCTAAGGTTGGCTAGACGTATTTACTCATTTACGCTAACCCATTCATACCTACTTATTTATTCTTTTTGACGCGTGTGTTTAAACCAATATTTTCTGTATCTCATGCGGACGGGGTTTTCACCTCTTGTTTCTCCTATTTAATTTTTCTTCGGTGATTTTCTTCATCATACTCTCAAAATTTGTACAAATAAATTTGTCCATCTGTTCCTCTTTAAAATGTTTACAAGATTTCTATTTTCCTCTTCACCTCTTTATTATTTATTGTTTATCCCCATTTGATATCATACGATGAAGCCATCCATATTCGGTAGCGAAAAGCCTGAATGGGCAAAAGAGTGGATGTAAATTACAGTTATGACTGTTGGCTAAAGTACTGGCATACTTCCACGTGAGATGGACGAAAATTCATGAAATATTGCAAATAAAATATGATATGGGGAATATTATCCAAATATTTTTCGAGTACAAGCGTCTTGGAACTCGAAAATGGCACACTCGACTTTGTGTTGCTACAGATAGCTTGGCTTTTCGCGTTCATTTGAAATAGTGTTATTTCATGGGTAAAATTATCAATTCACTCAGGAGGTTTATAGTAACTTCATAGCTCTGGTATTCTTAACAACAACAACTCAGAAGTTCGAATTTACCCATGAGAATTTCAGTCAGAGGTTTTCCAAGTTCCGAGCTGATATTCGGAACGAGTTTTCACCGTTTTCTTCGAAGAGACTTGTTGACAACGGGGGCGTTTTAACGTTCGATTGTCACTCGTTGGCGTTTTTTGTGTCAGAGCCCGTCCGACCGAAATAAAAGTCCCTCCACCTCCACAGCCTTCGCCCTCCTCCCCCAGTTCAGCACCACTTCGCCCGATATCTCCATCCCAAACAACACTCGTAGCAAACAGCCAACGGTTATAGCATTTGGCGGCGGGCGACCGGACGGCTGGTTGCGAATAGGTCGAGGTGGGAGTGAGGCACGGCCGTTTGCCTCCTCCGCTCCGTGAGGAGAAGAAAGAGAATGAGGTTGGAAGAAGCGTGCGAGCGTGTGTGGTGCAGGGAGGAAAAATGTTGGGGCGGTCGGGGAGGTAAGGGTGCGAGTCGGAGGAGGGGTTATTTGGTTTGCGTGTACTCAAATTTGGGGGGGATGGCGGCTTCACCGAAGTGGGTGGGGATTCAGGTTAGGAGTGTGTGCCGAGAAGGTTGGGGGGGGAGGTTTCTTTCCCCCTCCCCCTTTCATTTCCTCGACCCGACACTTTGGGGCGAATAATGAAGCACTGTTACGAGTCCCGGGACAGGTGCAGCGAGAGTAACAACAGCAGCGAGGTGGAAAAGAGAATGGGTTTCCGTAGCCAACACATGTCCTTCCGGAGATATAGCGCCAACCGGATGGCTCGTTTGGCCTTCTCTCCTTTGCACCCTGTGATATGGGTGCAAAGGAGTAGGGAGATGGGTGCGTTTTTGGGGCGGCGAATTCAAGGGGGGGCATATTCGTTAGCATGGAATGGGCGTGGAAATCAGCCAGCCTCCGAGAAGACAGCACAGTGTACGAACGCCTGCGGCTGACGATGCGATAAACGATTTATTAGGCGCATTTATGATATATTTATGTAAGGTTTCCCGAAAAAAACTCTGAAACGTCAGGGTTGAAAGTGATTAGCCGGGGTAGTAATCGATTTAACCGGTGCTCCATTCAATTAATTCAAAAAGATTACCATAGTTACAAGGCAGCACAGAAAAGCCGCAGCTGCAAAAAAGCTCGATTTATTTTTCGTATTTCATTTCTTTAAAAAAGCATTAATCTTAAGAGAACGAAGATGGTGAGATTCTTAAGACAGAGAAGGGTTGAGTTAATTATTAAAGTTGGAGTTTCTAAATTAAAGCTGGCAGAAGACTTAACGTATTTAGGAGAAATTTAGAATGAAGATAGAAAAATCAGTGAGGACATTAAGAAATGAATTGAGTAAGACAAAGAGGAATTTGAAAAATATAGGAGGGAATTAATTACGAGGACCTTAAATAAAGATTTTTAGAAAATATTAGTGAAAGCTTTGAGATGGGACGTTGTTTTGTTTGCCTGTGAAACTTTGTCGTTGAGGCAAGAGGAGTGGAGCTGAGTGAAAAAAATAAAGGAAGATATGCTGGGCTTGGTAGGAGAAGAGGAAAGGTTGTTGTGAGAAATTCTAAAAAGGCAGGAAAAGTAAAGGTCGGAATGTTGAAGACTGATTGAAGGGAAAATGTTGGGAAAATGACGAAGAGATAAGAAAATAGGTATATTGAGCGGCATACAGGAAGGCAGAAAGCATGCGGAGTTGAAGAATGGGCTTTTGTAATTAAGGGCGCAAGGTTTCTTTAGGTGGGGCTTAGAAATGTAGGAGTTCGTCGTCTCTAATTTAATTAAACGTACCATGACCAATAAGCTTCGGCTATGAAAAAAGAGCATTCATATTTGACAATGATATTCATTTGGTAATTGGCATTGGTAAATAACATTTTGTTGTTATCATTTGGGATTCTATAAATTAAGCAAAAATCGCACCATGATTTATCATACCTGTTGCTCGAAGACAGTAAAACCAATTACTTGTTTATCAAATGTTCACTTGTTTCACTTTAGGACATTCGTTTGCATAATTATTAGTTTTCCTCGTCTGTAGTGTACGCTCCATGCGCTTTTATTTATGTGTGAACTAGCCATTTAGTTCTAATCGAAAGTTGTGGAAACTCAACAATATGATTTAAAAATAACTTTCCAACGGTTATCCTGTGACAAATGCAAGTTTTAGTTTCAGATTCATCTTTAACATTTAACTTTCGATTCTTAAAAGGAATGTTAATGATAAGATTATTGTATTTTTTGGGTGCATTGTTGTGGCATCTTTCATTAAGGGAAAAAATATTGTGGTAAAGTTAGAAATAAAATGTAGAAAACTATAATTTGCGTCAAATTTTCATCTACAAAATCCTTTAAAAGCCCAAATTGTTAACTAAACAGGTCACCAACTACTTTCTCCCCTGGTAACATTAGCATACAGCATACATTGCGGCTTGTATATCTTATTACGTCCGCGTCCTGGAAACATACTGGGATTTTCTTTTCCGCTAAGCCCCGTCGCCCTTATGCACCACTGGTTTACGATGGGCATGAGGATATTGCACGGTTCGTTAGCTTCGTAGCAGAGCAGTTGGTGAGGACGAGAACCGCGGCGAAAAGTTTGGGCTTTTGTTACCCGTTTGCAGCATCACGTTTTGCTCCATTATGTTTTTTTGCAAACCAAGCCGATTTGTCCACATCTGTTGTCGATTGGTCAAGGATTTCATCTTCCGCTTCACCTCTTTTCAACATTTATTTTTTGATCAACACTTAGGGAGTACGTCCGATAGATGGAGACCCAGAGAGTGAGAAATTGCTCAGCCATATTCAATAAGTTAATCCTCGCAATGATTTTCATCGAAGTTTCAAGATGATATTGCAGCATTGAGGAATACGATCATTTGGTACCATTCTTAACCGTTGTTTATTTTCCTTGATTATGCTACGGGATTAATCGGTGTATCAATGCAGTTTCAGTGAAATGTATCGAATTTCCTCAACTTGGATGAGGATTTGGCATGTATATCAAGATTTATTTAAATTTTTCCCGATGTTCATTATCTGCGTGTCTCTAAAGTGTGTTAATGTATCTCACCTCAAAAGTTGGCCGCATCAATTCCTCCTATAATTAGAATAAATACTAAATATAAGAATTGGAACTCGAAAAATATTAAAGTGCATACTATTGTGTTTTTCGTGATGTTACTTTGCGGTTTTAGGGTGGTTTGCTAATCCTTATTCTTATTTTATGTACGATATACCTGTTTATTTCTCGCTATCTCTTACTCATGTTCATTTTAACATTCGATTATAGAAAAATCCTTTTTTTCTATAAACGGGCATTTTTGTACGCTGTGGGCCTTACTTCTTCCTTCCGTATCCTTTCCTTTTAGCCTTCCAATTTTTTTTTTGGTTAAAGCAGCCATCATTTCTGTCGGCCTGTCTCTACTCCTTTTGAATAATTCATTCATTATTTGTCCTAACGAAGTTTACCTTTGGGTAAGCGGATCTAGCTATTCAAGCGAAAAGAGTTCCCCGTACTCACTCACTCACCGAGCATACGAAATGATTGCGAAGTCATTCCTAAAAGAGAGGGTTCATGTTTAAATGAGAGTTCAGTTTCTTTTTATGTTTACCTTTACGTAGCAAATAGATATAGGTTTAGCTCTGACTCATAAAAACTTGAAAGCGTTTTATTGGCTACCAATTTGTTATTTTGTGAATACTTATTTGGCTGAACTGAAGGGAATCCGTATCGGATCTTCGCAAATTTATTTTGGAAATCGATGGGTCAAGTCAACATTAGTAAAACTGTTTTTTCTTAGGTTAACTGGTTAGCTAGATTAGTTTTCAGTAGATCATCTGTCTGATGAGCTTACATCCGTGATGTTTTATATTTTAAATATTACAATCGGAAAAGTGATCATTTAAAAAATATTATAGACAATACAATATTATGAAATGTATTTTTTGTTCGTGCACAGTGTTCGTACACTCAGGGAGTAATTCCGTAACAATTCTCTACCATTTTCGTCATACACGTATATCACCTCCTTCTATCCTGTTATCAAAATATCTTCTGTTCAAACCTGGTTTAACTTGATTTATGGAGGAAAAATTCGCTGAAAATTTTATGAAGCATAAAAAAATCGACGTCTTTTCGGAATTTATTAATTTTATGTAGTGATAAATAAAACAATTTCTGGTGTAACTTCGTGGAAAATCTTCATATTGACATTTGAAAAAAAGTTATTCAATTTCAAATGTCAATTACGTATTGATGACATAAAAGTTAGCGGATTGTAAATTAATGCTCCTCGTCATTTTGTGACTATCTGTACACAACTCGGGTAGATTGTGATGCCTTTGAAAAGTATTGCATTAATTGAATAGTCTCCTTAACGACTATGCTACGAATGAAAAATATTCTTCTCTTGTTGAACTAAAGTTATGATTGTTTTATGAGTGAAAGCTTCTATTCCACTGAACTAAAAACATGCTCGTAAAATGCTTCCAACGAGTGGGTATTTGTGCCCGTATGGTCGATACCCGATTTTGGGACCGTTTGTTCTGCCCTTTTACAACCCCAGGTGCTCACAAGCTAGGTTTTCGGGGCACTACACCCCTCTTTTGTGATAGATCGGATTTTTTATGAAGAGCAGGTGATCAAAATCAATGGAGCCCACCATAATGACTTTCTTTGTCCCGCTAGCCCCTCTTCCATGCGATTAATCTCACGTATTGGTGTTTCCCTGTTCTTGGATTCGGAGCTAAGCTTTGTTGTCATAGATAGAGCGGTTTTAGAATATTCCTTCTCAACTTTGGAACCTTTATGGGAAAAAGGACGGGGATATACGGCGAGATAATATGAGAAAAGTAAAATGTGTCAATGTCGATCCATATAGGATGGATGGTTGTCTCTCGCTGCAGTTTTCCATGAACTACTTCGGAATATTAGAAATATAGTGACAATGGATATTGAATTTTTGTTCTGCCTCCGGTAATTTTCAGTTTAGAGCAGATATGCCATTAAACATTTACTTACATCATCATGGGGCGGTGAGGCTGGAAATGAGTGACACATCGATGAAGTGCAACTTTTGCACCGAAACGACATTGCCCATCATTCCGAGTCAGTTTGAGTTGAATGAGTACTTAGCATAGTATAAAATTTCAATAGTCTCGCACTCATTCGTCCGAATAAGCCAGTGAACATTATGTTAGTCGAGATTATCTGGTTCCTCTGCCTCAATATCACGCAAGCAATAATAATGCGATCGATAAAGTGACACGCAAAGGTAATCCTTCAGTATCTCATCGCTCCCAATTGTTTATTTTTATGCACGCAAAGTGGAGAATTGGAATTCATGTGCCGGCCTCCGACTGGATAACAGTAGGCCTGAGTATTTTTCCTCCAATCCTTCAAACCTTAAATTCATGTTTTTGGTCTTGTAAGACCCGCTAAAGTAAATAATCTTTTTATCATTGAACAAAATTACTGGGTGCAATTTAGATCGGTCTCAGAGTAAATTTTCCATATGCTTCATATCTCATTTCTCATAACATTTAGATCTTATTCTCACCCAGATGTGCCCAGAATGCATTTTTGCTTGTTCTTTAGACCCACACACACACACACACACACACACACACACACACACACACACATATATATATATATATATATATGTATTTTTTTTTTTTTTTTTTTTAGGTAATCTACCGGTTAAGGTAGGTTTTTGGATGGACCCAACTATCAAATAAACATTTTGTGACTCCCCACCTAGCAAACTAATCTATATCAGGTCCCTCTTCATCTCGGTGTACTTCTTTCCTCCCTTCATCTCGTCTAACATCCCTATCCTGTTCCTACCCTTACCTCGCTTGCCCAACATTCTTCCCTCTATTACCCTCTTCAACATTCCACTACCGCTCAATACGCCCTTCATCCATTTTTCCTGCCTCCATAGGATTTCTCTCAACAAACCCCTCTCCTCCCCCACCATTTCTAGTACTTCCTCATTTGTTTTCCTTTCGGTCCATTTCACCTTTTCCATTCTTCTCCACACCCACATTTCAAAAGCCTCCAATCTACGTCTATCCTCCTGCTTCAGCGACCATGTTTCCGCGCCGTACATAGCTACGCTCCATATCAGAGTTTTTACGAGTCTTGTCTTAACATCCCTACTCAACGTCCCCGTCATCAAATATATATATATATATATATATATATATATATATATATATATATATATATATATATTTTTAGGTAATCTACCGGTTAAGGTAGGTTTTTGGATGGACCCAACTATCAAATAAACATTTTGTGACTCCCCACCTAGCAAACTAATCTATATCAGGTCCCTCTTCATCTCGGTGTACTTCTTTCCTCCCTTCATCTCGTCTAACATCCCTATCCTGTTCCTACCCTTACCTCGCTTGCCCAACATTCTTCCCTCTATTACCCTCTTCAACATTCCACTACCGCTCAATACGCCCTTCATCCATTTTTCCTGCCTCCATAGGATTTCTCTCAACAAACCCCTCTCCTCCCCCACCATTTCTAGTACTTCCTCATTTGTTTTCCTTTCGGTCCATTTCACCTTTTCCATTCTTCTCCACACCCACATTTCAAAAGCCTCCAATCTACGTCTATCCTCCTGCTTCAGCGACCATGTTTCCGCGCCGTACATAGCTACGCTCCATATCAGAGTTTTTACGAGTCTTGTCTTAACATCCCTACTCAACGTCCCCGTCATCAACTCCCTCCTCCTTGAGAAAGCCTCCTTGCCTAGCGCAATTCTTCTCCTTACGTCCCTACCACTTTGACCGTGTTGGTCCAAAACACTTCCGAGATATGTAAACTGTTCTACCTGCTCTATTTTTTCCCCTCCTATTTTAATATTTAGCTTAGCCTTTTTCTTTCTGGAAAATCGCATAACCTTTGTTTTATTAATATTTATTCTCATCCCATATTTATCGCACTGAACCTCCAATTCACTCAACAATGCTTGCAACCCCTTGGCTGACTGAGCAACTAATGCTTGGTCATCAGCAAACCTAACCGATTTTAGGAATTCCCCTCCGACTTTCATTCCTACCTCCAGTTCTTCCCATGCCTCTTTAATCATTTCCTCTACATATACGTTGAACAGTACCGGTGACAATGGGCAACCCTGCCTTACACCTCTTCCTAACACTGCCCATCCGGACTCTCCGTTCCCCACTCGCACCTGAGCAGTCTGAGACATGTACAGGTTGCGGATCAGTCTCCTGTCCCTCCAATCCATTCCTATTTTCTGCAATACACGCATTAATTTTTCCCAATTCACTCTATCAAACGCTTTTTCGAAATCTACAAAACAGGCAAAAACGTCCTGATTGTATTCTATATTCCTCTCGACTAGTGATCTCATTACTGCAATGGCATCACGCGTACCTCTTCCTTTCCTGAACCCAAACTGATCATCCCCTAAGTAATCATTTGCCTTACTCTCTATCCTTTTGTTGATGATCCTGAGAATAACTTTAGCTGCGTGGGATATCAAACTTATTGTTCTGTAATCCTCACATGACGAAGCCTTTGCCTTTTTTGGAATAGGAACTAACACCGATCTCACAAAATCTTCCGGCCAGATTCCTTCCTCATAGATACTACGAATCAGTCCATATATGGCCTTTTTCCCACCTTTCCCTAACCATTTCAACATTTCTACAGGAATATTATCCACCCCCACAGCCTTATTTGCTTTCATCTCCTTTAATGCCCTTTCTATTTCATCGTCGAGTATGCCTGGACCTAAGCTATCTTCTTCTACGTCATGTTCCTTTTCTATGTCTAACCTTGTCGGCCTAAGTTCTTTACCATACAGTGTTTCTATATATTCCTTCCATCTCTCTTGGATTTTTCCTGGTTCAACTATTATCTTACCCCATTTATCTTTAACTGTTAGCACACATCTTGCCTTCTTACTTCCCGATAATAACTTAACCTTGCTGTATAGAGCACCAATTTCACCCTTCTTCTGTAAACTTTCCATATCCTCGCATTGCGTTTTCCACCATTCTTCTTTTGCTTTATTTGTGGCCCTTCTCAATTTATTGTTTAACTCTTTGTACTTCATTTTGCCTAACTCTGTGTTTACATTTTTCCATCTTCTTCTCTCATCCATCTTTGCAATCATCTCCTCCGTTACCCATGGTTTCCTTATCCTTTTCCCATTAACGGTTCCTATAGTGTCTTTAGCGGCTTCCAATATCCCTTTCTTGATACATTCCCATTTTTCTTCGATAGTACTCAGTTCTTTACCGTCATCCATCATTTTCTCTACAGCCTGCTGATACTCCTTCCTCGTTAATTCATTTACTGCTTCTAAATTCCATTTTTTAGCCCGCCGCCCTTGCCTTATCTTCTTGAAACGAACATTACATTTCATAACAACTAAATTGTGGTCTGAGTCCGCATCCGCTCCTGGGAAACTGTGCGAATTTATCACACTGTTCCTAAACCTGTGCCTAACCATAATATAATCTAACTGATACCTTTCTGAGTCACCTGGCATTTTCCATGTATACCTACGCCTTTTGTGGTGTCTAAACCATGTGTTAGTGATGACTAACCCCTGTCTCCTGCAGAATTCAATTGCTTTCTCCCCGCGTTCATTCCTCGTGCCTAACCCATAGTCCCCCACCTCACCACCATCTCTTCCTTCGCCTACCGTCGCATTCCAATCCCCCATCACTATCAAATGTTTCCCTGCAGGAACACTCGCGATGATATCCTCTAACTCATCATACATCCTATCGACTTCTTCCTCCTTGTGGTTGCTCGGTGGCATGTATACCTGAATAATGACCAAGTTCGTCGGCTCTGCTTTAATCTCTACGAGTAAAATTCTATCTGTCGCTTGCTCTATGTTGACTACGCTTCTTCCTACCCCTTTATTTAAAATTACGGCAACCCCTCGTTGGCTCTCGTCCCCGCCGCTGTATATTACTCTATAATTGTCACTCCAGTAATCCCCGCTATCCTTCCATCTCACCTCGCAGAGGCCTAAAACATCTATGTTACCTCTTTCCATCTCTCGCTTAATATTTTCTAATTTCCCTCTCCCCAACATTGTCCTGACGTTCCAGGTTCCTATTCTAACTACTTTCGTCTTCTTCTGCATCTTCTGTCCTGCTGCTGTTATTTCTCCCCCGCAAGGATTTCGTGGGATGACGACCGCGGAAGCCTTGCCTCCCCCGCTGCCGGGCACGACACACGGCCCCTTGGGCCGAGTCCCGCAGTTGCCAGGACTCAATTTCTGTTTTGCGTCCATCATATTTTCTTGGGAATGATAATTGAGGTGGTTTCCCGTTGCCTTCCTCAATAGTGTTTTTAACGTGACACCATCACTTAATGGCCGCCCCACTGGGGTCAGACGCCATTGCAGCCGCCTCACTGAGGAACAGACGCTGCGTGGACTACCTTTCGTCTGGCTCCTAACCTTCGACCTATCTGGCATGGGTGACCCTTCCAGGAGTAATTATTATTACTCCCGCCAGCACAGCTCTAGGGGTCATCGGAACACACAAGCCCTTCCACCACGACAAGGTTGTAGTCCATGGGAGGGTGTAGTCCATATATATATATATATATATATACACACACACACACTTTTGTCACTTTCGTGAAAATCCCACGGACGTGCACAATAATGTAAATGGACTAGTCGACACAAGCACGAACACAGAAACGGAAACACATAAAAGAGGAACTCACCGGGTCTCGACGTTTCGGTGGTGCAACCACCTTTCTCAAGAGGAGTTACTCCTCTAGAGAAAGGTGGTTGCACCACCGAAACGTCGAGACCCAGTGAGTCCCTCTTTTATGTGTTTCTGTGTTTGTGACGACTAGTCCATTTACATTATATTGATATCCCCACCTCTCATATATTCGTTTTTTATATGTGTTCTTATCTCTTTTCCTTATATCCATTTCCCTGTAAATGTATATTTGTTCGCCATAGAGTGGATTATTGTTTTTAAGTGTGTGTGTGTGTGTAGAGAAAAAATATATATGTATGTATATAATTATATACGAGTACTCGTATATATATACAAACACACATATTCAAACACGAAAATCCGCCCTATGGCGAACAAAAATTCATTCGCTTGAAAATATATATAAGGAAAAGGGATAGGAACACATATAAAGGACGAACACATGAGAGGTGGGGAAGGCGGAATCGAGCAGATCACAAGTGTTAAAATATTTTCTTGACCGGGACTTGAACACCGGATTATTGGACTTGCCGGTCCGATGCTCTTACCACCTGATCTATCGAGGAAACGTAATTTACACTGAAATCTGCGGGGGGGGGGGGTTATGCAACCAAGTGCCCCAATTCTTTGGCCAAGAGATGGCGTTATGGAGCTGTTTACCCACCAAAGGAGAAATAGACGTCATATAAGAGGATAGGACAGTAGGAAAGCATTCAAACAACGTCAACTTAGAGCTAACTTTACATTTGTTATCTACTCGATTCCGCCTTCCCCACCTCTCCTGTCTTCATCTTATACATGTGCTCCTATACCTTTTCTTTATTTATGCATGTATGCATATACTCGTATATTAGTTCCTTGAAAGCAATGAAAAAGTTATGGTTATACAGAGTTAACTTTATAGCTTTGTAGTTCTCTCGAAATGAAAACTAGACTTGTCCTTTGCCATAAAGAATCTGGTTTCCTCGTCACTTCGTGGCGTAACGAGAAAATAATTTTACAGGTATGAGAATTGTGTCTATAAGCGACGCAACTATTTTGGTGACTAAGAATTTTCATGATTAATTTAAAATTTTCAAGATTGAGACATCCAGCTTGTAGTGAGGAATGTACCAGTATACGGGAGTCTAGGATCTTTTTTTAGCGTCGGATTTTCATCCCGTTTCTGGATATTTTTTTCTTCCACCTTGCTTTATATCTACGGAGATGAGGGATTGGAGAAGCCACTCCTGGCTGGGAAGATTTTGGTCGAGCTGGGTTGGAAATTGACCCGAAGGAATACAGGGATGTCGTTGGAGCAGCCAATCCGGGGAAGGGATTCCCTGGAACACGATGAATGTTCGGGGATGAGGGTTTTCGGCCAAAATGGAGCGGTAGTATTTCGCCCTCTAGCATTCTAGTGGGATTGAGCGGAAAAAATTGGCACAATCGATTTTTATTTTGAATGGTTTTTTGCCCCCGAGCTGATTGTCGCCACTCGATCGAAGTTGGTACATAATTGGTGTTCTGTTAGCATAAACTACGTTAAAGATTTCTTGAGCACGTAATACTTAGCTAATCTATTTTACGAAGGTTCAGTTAAGTTTTTAAACATATTTCATCCGAAAATAGAGAATTTAACTTATCATAGCCGTATGTCTGGCTTCCAAAATAGTGTTACCTTGAAAAATACTTATAGTGGACTATTTACCTGTAAGTAGGTAGACACACTTTTAAAATTTCGCGGAACATTTGCGTAAACAAGATACACCTATTTAGTCCTTCATTGGTAACTTTTGGAATACATCCCAAAGAAGCGCATTACTATTTTAAGTTTCTTCTGATCGCTGTAATTTTATAATATTAATCTCATAAATTTGGTCACCTCGGATTCTACCGTAACATCTACATTCTGCAAGAAATATCAATTTTTCAAAATTGTGAAAAAATAATTCATTATTTGAACGGTATACTCAAATAATGCATGGCATAATATATGTATCAATGGCTTTTCCTGGAAATAATAATTCAATTCAGAAATTATTTGATCTTATCCATTTTAACGAAGTGTTCCTATGTAAAAAATAAGATCACCAGTATTGAAAAGGAAGCTGCATACTGTGAACAGTGAGAGGACGGTAAATTATTTTTTTATGTTTTCATTTAATTTAAGCTTTAAAGAATGCAGCTCAAATTGCACATAGTGGACCACCCCGATGATACTATTACCGTAACATACAATTTAAAATATTCTTCACGATGTGTTAAATATATTAATTGGATTATTTAATTACTAATTAAATAGTATTACATTCAAATGAGCATTGTTAAAATGTATTCATTTACTTGTGATTTTTTAATTGTATTAAAATAAATTCTTATGCATCCATTTTTTTTTCTATTTTTAGGTAAGTATCCTGATTTGGATTTTTATTTCCTGCCAATGATATGATTGGAGAAATAATCAATTAGGAGACACATGCGATTTTTTTCCAATTCAAGTAAGTGACAATTAATTTAATGTATAAAGTTATCATTATTTCTTGGACCTGATTATACATGCCTATTATTCGCCGAAAGAAACGTTTAGGATTCGGGGAAACCAAAAAAAACTTGTATCTAAAATTTCGGAATGGAACATCACTAACTTGTTCAGCCTATTGCAAGACTGAATTCGTTGTGTGTGATAGAATTCTTTATAATACGAAAACTCGCCTGACGTATTGAGTACTTGACATGTTAGTGATTTGATATATTGGCTATATTTGCCCACAGAGTTACCCTGTACCTTTGGTGGCACTAGATAGCATTAAGGTGGAGTATACGTTGATACCTACGATACGTTGCCCATTTTTCTATCAAATTTAAAGGACCCTTATTTTATTAATTGAATATATATATATATATATATATATATATATATATATATATATATGAGTCTGACCTGAAGAAGGCCTCGGAGTAGGCCGAAAGCTTAAATCATCTACAGTGTGAGTGTCCTTTTACGTGTTATCTGTTTTATTCTGTGTTCTATTGTGCCGTCCAAAAGTTATATTGCTCTCGTGAGTACTTCCGCATCATCGATATATATATATATATATATATATATATATATATAAACTTGGAAAAGACGCTCTCCGGCGACGCACAAACACACAAACACTAACACAAAAAACACTACACACATAGAAACATAAAAGAAGGACACTTACATTGGATATTTACGTTTCGACGGCACGGCCGTCGTCATCAGAATCTGATGACGACGGCCGTGCCGTCGAAACGTAAATATCCAATGTAAGTGTCCTTCTTTTATGTTTCTATGTGTGTAGTATATATATATATATATATATATATATATATATACATTCAAATACGAAGTCCCGTCATACGGCGCACAAATATTCATTCAAACATAGAAAGAGGTATAAGGAAAGGGGATAGGAAAACACATAAAGTCCTATTCTCTATGATACTATATGCTTTCGAACCAACTGTCCCCTCTTCTTGTGTGTATTGTCTATTTTTCCTTTGGCGGGTGGAACAGCTCCCTAAAGCCTTCCTTTGGCAAGTGATTCGGAGCACTTGGGCGTTTTAAGACATCGCAGATCTCAGTGTAAATTAGGTTTCCTAGGTGGTGTAATTGGTAGCAAATCCGCCCGGCAAGTGGAAGGTCCGGTGTTCAAATCCCGGTGAAGGAAATATTTTTACATTCGTGATCTGCTCAAAAAACCTCCTTCCCCACATGTCCGGTGTTCGCCTTTTGTGTATTTTCCTATCCCCTTTCCTTATACCTATTTCTATGTTTGAATGAATAAATATGTAATATGTTGAATGCAATATAATATATGGAATATAGTATAAATGAATAACTCAAATACCGTTGGAATCGTTTACTGTGTTACATTTTGTTCTTAGAGGGTTTTGGTTTTCTTCTGATGATTTCATTTTTTGGTGATTAGGCTTGGTAATATGATCAGATCGTTCTCCCTCGTGTCGAAAAATACAAGGTATTTGATTACGGTTATCGATAAAAGAAGTCGCAAGTTGGTTTCATTAACTGTCGCAACGACGTATATGAAATTCTTTGCTATTGTTAATATGTGGCTATCAGTTTAAAATGTAATGTAATATCTTAATGCATGCATTTTAATCGGAGTGTAGAAGAAAAATGCAATGTTGTTACGCGATACGGGTTGCATTTTATGTATGCTAACATCGAATGAATATCTCTATGTTTCCAAACTCGAAAGACGAACACAATTGCTCATACCTTTACTTCTTTGAGTGGGATTCAATTTTTTTATGCCTCAGAGAGCAATCTGCGAGAAAAGAATCAAGAAAATATCCCGTAAGGAGATTATTTACGTCTTCAGGTGCCATTAATTATAATTGTGGGGGTGGTGTCCAGTCACTGAAACAAGTCCCGTTTCCCCTGACTTTTAATCCCAAAATGGAAACTACCAGTTGAAAATGATAACAAAAATATTAAGAAAAAACACTAAGCTTTCATAAAAGATTCTCCAGATAGAGGAAATTAAAAATATAATAATAATAAAAAATTTAAAAATTGCTATTGCATATGTTTTAGGAATACTTTCGAGTATTTCATTTCAGGTCTTCCGTTTTCGTTCGTAAGGGTACACATTTGTATATTAGTGACGAAAATGCGTAAAATAGCAGACATCTCGAAACGACCCGAGGTGAATGAAGTTTGCTTTGATAGCTCAGTACTAAACAAAATAGTGGTGGAAAATAGGTTTCCTATCATGGAGTAATGTACGGCTTTATTTTTGTCCGCCTACCCAAAAAGAGTAATTCTTGATGGGTATGTAAGTATGAGAGCAGTGATACTTCAAAGTCGAACGTGGTGTTAATATTTTGTAGTTGATTCATTGGTAACTTTTAGAGGAAAAATCCAGAAAGAAATACTGATTCGCATGTGGGTGGTGATGGTAACCTTTCGGTCCCGTTGTTGCGGTCGAAATCCTCATGTAGTAGTAGTTGAACTCATTATCATGAAGAGGCCCTCTTCGGAATTGCGTGCGGAATGCTTTGATTCATACCCTGAACCCATATTCCTCCTCCTGTATTCGGATGCGGCTGCCGAAAAATCTCATTTCATCTGCGAGGATTTCTTCCTATCCCCCGACGCATTTCCTCCCTCCTCTTCGATACATTTTTTCCCTAATGTTTTAGCCATGGCGAACCCCACGTTCCACCACCTTTAGGAAAGCGAGGGAGGGGAAAAAATAAATCGACCCGAGGAGAAGGGAAAAAAATCCATTCGCAAGAAGTCTTGCTTGCATCTCCTGAAAGAGGGTGGAGGGAAAGCGGGTAGGAGAGAGGAGAACGGTGGTAGCAGCAGCAGCAGGAGTCCCTCCCGTGCATCCCTGCCACCACGCCCTAACCCCATCCACAGACTTCCGATCCGACTTGCGCGTCCGAAGCGTAGGGGGAGGGGATGGAAGTTTGGAAAAGAAGCAGTGGAGGTTTCGGAGGTGCGGAGGGAAGAAAGAAGAGAAGACGACCGACCGTGGGTAGGGTGGAATATTCCGCCTCGGAATGCTGTGGGAGGGGGATCTTTCTGGGTATTTCGGGTTGGGGAGGGGGATGGAAGAGGGGTTGGGAAAAAGCGTGTGCTAGGGACAGAATCCCCCCGTGAAGCGTAAGGAGGAGGAATGGTGGTGTTGGGGGAGGAAGGAAGACGGAGGCGGGTGAGGAATATTAACTGTTCTGGGGGGAGGAAAAGAGGAGAGGATGAAGGAGGATGGGAGATAGAGAGCAAGAGGGTGTTGGCCGTGCAGTGGCAACCCTCCTTCGCTCCCGTTGCCCTCATTCCCGTTCCTCTCCCGCCCGTAACCCTGATCCCATCCATATAAACCCCTCAATTCGATGGGCGTCCTGTCCGTAACGCATTCCCCCACTTCTGCACCCTCTCTCCTCACCCTACTCCTCGCACTCCCATCCCCTTCTCTTCGTCTGACTCTTCCTCCTATAATTTCTTCCCATTCGATGGCGCGCTCCCTTAAGCAATCCCTTCCAGTTTTGTTGGAGGTCGCCAGCGTGGTCATCCCAACGGGGGAACGATGGTGGGGGAAGAAGGGGCTAATTTATTTATTTTTGCTTCCTTTTTTTTTGTTCGAATGTTTGGAACAATATTTTTTGGTCATTCGGGTTTTTACGCCATAAAGCGGGAGGGAAATTTGAAGAGGATGTCAAAAACAGATTTGAAGTCAAAATCGAAACGCCGTAGAGAGGAAAATGTGGATAATCGAGATTATAACATCAGGGCGGAATAGAAGAGATCAATTTTCACCGCCGTGAAAACATGCATCACTTTTTGATTTGCGGTGCGTTGGATGCGCGTTGATTGTTCCTAATTTTTACATCGGATGCGGTTAAGTATTTCGATGTAACTCACTAAAATGACGCGAAAATAAAAAGGCCCTGTTGCTTGGGGAAGTTAATTACTGACCCTCTCCTCTCATGCGTACAGTCCATATGTGACAGACTCATCACCCCTCACGTTTCGTTCAGTATTTTTACTTTCTTTGAACCGGAGAGGTGGTTAGCATGACCACAGTGAAAGCCAACTTCCATGTATTTACAATGCTTTTTGTCAACATCATACTTTTGCGAAATGATGTAACCACACCAATCTCATTCCTTTCAAGTGATTTTAGAATCCGCATATGGTGATAAAATATTTTGAACGAAACTTGTCATCATCGTTACAAGTTAGCACAATGAGGATTAGTTTATCGCAGTTAACTAGTTCTCTTCCGTTTCTTTCTTATGTATTTACCTATATTTTGCGTTCCTGTTCGTTTTGTTACGATTGATTTAGTGATGTTTATTATTTTACATTCATCATACCCCCCTTTGTTATTTTTCGGCCATATCCACGTCTTAAGTATGCCGTAGAACAATCCTGATAAAATCAGCATAATCTTCCATAAATTCTCATGCATTTGAAGCCGCCACTTTGATTCACGCATGGATACCCTTAGACTAGCATATACTTTAAATTGAATCGAATCCAAGAAAAAAATTGCATATGGCACAGAACTTCTTGCCACCAGAGCCTCCAAAACGGATGAAAAAATTACGAAGGATCTCCTTGAGGGATTGTAAAATTTATTCTTTCTTTTACATGTGAACCCCATTATACATCATACATCTCTTTTCCGGGTTCGTAACCCAAGTGTAGAAAAAAAATGCAGACTTTTCGTTTGAGACTCCTTACTTATCATGGTTAAGTGCCAAACGAGAAGAGTTATTCTGGAAAGGAAAGCCTCCTCGAGAAATGGTGTCTGTAATGAATGCGTCTAGAATATCTTCCAACTCCCATAATCACATTCTCATTCCCAAAAGTCCTATTATTTACTCTTATTGCTTCCACGAAGCTATTTGAAATTTAAAAGTAACTGTGGTTTGCTCATACGTATAATTTTATTTGTTTTTTTGTAAGGATTTTAATTCGTTGCCTAAACTTCGTGTACTAGGGCTTTGGCTTTAAGTCCATTTTATATTTTTTGTCATACTTTTATTTCAGTTATTGGAAAATCATTACTTCTGTGGGACATTCTTTGGTGCAGTATTGTTCAATCAAATTCTTTCTGCCTGATAGTTTTTCCCTAATCCAAAAATGTCACCAAGCACGTTGCCATAGTATTTCATTCATTTCAGTACCCATAGAGTACAAACTCTTGCCCTTCTTTATTTGTCTTCGGAGTACCTACTAATTGTTATGCAGTGAATTTAGTTTATTTTGGTGAATTAAGTCGAACTTGTGTGAAGCGAATATTTTGCCACGCCATCCTCGCACAATGCAGTTCTGTATATCTCGTGTGAACCCTTAGGCCAAGGCTGTCAACCATTACCATTTGTGTCCAAGAGGGTCGTTCATGCCGCCACGGAAACAATATTCTTCCCACCATCGCCCTCAATCATTTGCCCTCCCTCCACTCTCCTTTATTTATTCATCTGCTCTCTATTTATCTTCATTTCCTATCTCTCACAGACGTTTTACCTCATTTTCCATTTTTCTGTCTTACACTTTCCCTCCTAGTAGATTTCATGGCGTTTGCTTATATGTCGTGTGGAAAGGCAGTGCATTGAAATATTGCTGGAAACGCTATGATGAAATTTTTTCGTACGATTTAGTCTCACAACGATGCTATAACTGTGGCTTCCTCTTCCGCCCCGTGGCTGTTAAATCATTAGCAGGGCAATAAATGTGGCGCACCATAGAGCCAATCCTAGTACGTGGAAAAATTACTGAAATATTTACAGGTATTAACAAGACGATAACTTAGAATACGTTGAGTAATATGAAAAGAATAAAATTTTCCTTTTGATTGTGAAATAGAGTTGAAAATTTAAGGGAATAGTTTTTCTCTGGATAGTGCAATTTGTTTGGACGACGAAGGCTAATAAGCCAAACGATGCCAATTACATCTTGCCATCGGCCAGCAATGTACGTATTGTAAAGGGTCACGGTAAGGCATTTTAGCTTCTATTTACCAAATTTCTTGTACGGTTTTTGACACTCATTTATTTTAAAGAATGGGACAGTGAAATATTTTAAGATATAGGATCTCTGCCTATTCAGTAGAGAAATGTGTTTTCATTGTGCAAGATTCTGCAAAGGGTTTGGCCAACGGGACAAATCATAGAATTCATATGCACTGTGTATGCAACCTGCATCCACCAGCAGGAATTGTAGAAAAAAGAAAGTAATGCCCGTCCTTCCATTTATGTATGTATACCAAGAGCAATGATGGCAGGATAATTTTACCCTAATGTTAATTGAACTTTGGTATGATTACGAAGCTGGTTCGTAATGTTCCAACATGTACATTTAAAATGACGTATATTTTGTGTGGAAGTCGATTTGTATAAATGATGTAGGTAATTTTACTGAAATTTGTCATCAATGTGCTCGCTTTCCATTAATTTAAGCCACCTGGAATATTAATGTAATGACGCAAACTAGTTTTCATTAACCGTTTCACCTACACGTATTACAATTAGCGTAAAGTCTCCATTGCCTCTCATAACAAGGACGCAGACATGCTTCAGGCGATGTAATTTTGTTATCTCCAAATGAAATTTTTTTCCCAGGGGTCCCACTGTCACGTATTTTAATGGAATGCATGGACCCATTCTACCGTTCCCCTTGCCTTCCTTAATTTCCTCCATCTCCTTCTCTTAACGTCTCAGTCTTTTCCGGGCGAGCCTATCTCGATAGTCGCGCGCATTTTCTCCCATACTTCTTTCCTCTCCCTCCCGCCATACGCATCCTCGTTTCTTCTCCAGTCTCTCTCCCTCCTCGGATTCCGGAAGCGTTCACGTCCAGCTTCCCACTCCGCGCTCCCTATCATACTCCTTCCACCCCCTTCCGCTGCCCCTCCTTACGGGGAGTGGGGCTGTAACCGGGATTTCCATCACATAGACCCCTTACACCCCCCACTTCCCCAGCTCCCTCTTCCCAATGTCCGTCCAACTTCGTCGGCGGGGACTTCCATTGTCGGGACCACGCCCCTTGGTTCCCAAGCGCCGAGGCGCTTATTTATCCAATATCGCTTTCGAGGGCCGCTTAACTCCGCGTGATTTACTGTCGTCCACCCTCCCCCTCACCTTGGATTTCGATATCCTTCCCTCCCTCGAACTGCCTGCGTCTCATTTCTTTGAGTTCAGCGTTTTCTGGGAAGATTTGCGGCAGAGAGGGTGCGATTTCTATATTGTGTCCCGTTATTTTTTCGTACAACCGTCTGTTCTCAACCATCCGAGTGAACCTTGCACACTTTCCCTCTTACATAAACACGCCACGATGAACGAGTATAATATTTCAAGGAGAACTACCAGATTATTTTATGCATTTTATACTTTCAGATTCATGTCGCATCGGATAAAAATAGACGAATTGTTTCATGAATATACATTTCCTCGTTTTCCGTGCTGAATTTTCCTTTCGTTTTTTTGGGGTCGTTTCTGTTGTCATGCCATATGCTTTTATGAAGCATTTACGAGTACGTCATCTATAGTGCATGTCTTAAATTATTTTCGGTGTTGATAATATTGTTTTGGTGATTTTTTTCTTTCTTGCCTCTCCGAGACGCTAGGTTCTTTGCTGGAAGTGGTAGTAATTTCTTTCGAATGGTATTTTATTCAGAAAGGACGCGGTGGACTACTTACCCGGGGGCACGGGTTGGATTCCGGGTGGTGTCTCTGGGCGCCCTTAGCTTCATCCGAGCTATATGCTTTTCGGCTACCAGGTCTTCCTGGGAAACTATAACTGACTCGGGGGAAGGAACTGGACCCCCTTCCCTGAAGTCTGAATTTCACATGCCGTTGGATTTAGTATTGAGTGAACTCTACCGTCATCGACCAAACCGACCTTCGGGTTGATTACTGTGTTTGTTTTTATTTTGTTCAGGGGGTATTAGTTGACTTTAGGGTAGATGAATGGCAATTTATCCATTTGCTCCATTAGACATTTCTGTCAAATGCTGTAAAGTTAATATTTTTAGGGTTTTATGTGTATGGAAGTTTGGAGAGAAATCCATCGTTGGTTATTTTTCTTAACGGGAGTCATAAGGGGATCTTACAGTTGAAAGTTCCATGCGACGGGCGGAGTACTGCGCTTGAAGTTTACTTCATACGTTATTCAAGTAAGAATTATGGTTAACATGGAATGGCCCACCGCCACCGGATTTTAAACCCGGGATGGGAAGCCAGTTACATTGTCACCACAGCAAATAAATTGCTCTGTCGATGAAAAGAATTTGAACGAGTCGGTGCGTTGGCGATTGAAAGGATAAAGTTGGGATTTGAACTCTGCGAAGGGATGGATAATAGACTTATATTAGATATTTTGAGGTAGTATTATGCTCTTGAAAAATATATCGAAAGAGAAGCGAAATATCATGCTAGTTTACGAAGGCTGCTGGGCAGTTTGATGGCGATGCTGGCGCTCTAATTGGTTGATTTTCCAAAAATTCGCTTTCGTGCGTTTTAGAGATGGAAACTCTCCCCTCTTTTGAAATTTGCCATATGTTTTGCAATTTCAACAGGGAGAACGGTTACCAGCAGCTCCACAACACGTGGAAGCGAACTTTTCGAAAATCAACCAATTAGAGCGCAGCTTCGGCATAGGTAATCTGGCAGCTTCGCCAGGCTGCCTATATAAGAACGATCAAAATCGATGTATCAGCACTTCGGCATGAGGACACTAGATGGAATGATGGCGAAACTGTTGTCAGACAAAACGAAGAATGTGGTGAAACTTGAGGTCGTGCAGCTTTCGCAACCTGCACGTCGTTGGAGCCTTCGCAACGAATCAAACTTGATTAAACTGAGGTTGGTGAAGATATAAGGGTTAAAAGACTGAATTGTTAAAAAGGATAATTGTTATTTATGTTTGATGTCTTAGATTTTCCAAAGGTGTGTAATTTTATGAATTTTTTACAAAATTTTAGTGAAATGCCAGAATAAATAAATGAATGTAAGAATAATGCCGCAGTTGATGCATAATACGGTGCCGTTTGGAAAGCACTCATAAATCAGTGCAATCCATATCTCCTGCAATTAAATTTATTCTGTTCGCTAATTTTTCTGCATTAATTGAATTAGTTTGATAATTATTAGGTTTACTTACCTTTCCGTCCTGTTCATCGTATCCAAGTATAGACTTTCTGTAATTTTATACAAAAGAATGAAAACTCTTTTGCTTTCATTCCTTAATTCTCTTAATACCTATTTATTGGCACTCAAAATGGCTTCAGGTTCGGCTCCCACTACTTTTAGTTTTACCCTTCAAAACCTCAAACAGAATCTCTTCTGGAACTCACTTTACTTCCTACGGAGTGCCGTTATAATGAGAAGTTCAAATCCCTTCGTAAAAGAGGGGATTTTATTTGACTTAACTTTCCGAACCCTCGAACGCGGGAGCACTTTTGTAAGAAGCTAACAGAAAGGATGTCCTGGTGAAATTACAATTAATGGCTTGTGATTAGTTTTCTCTGCTTACGTTTGAAGTGACATTTTTCTGCAGGGCACCCGTAGCTTTTGAAACACTTGTCTGTACTTACCTCCTTTGAAGCGTTTGCTTTTAATTGGATTCATCAGCTAATAATATGCTGCCAGTGAATGAAGTACGTGAAATGGAAATTTTGTATTAATTTCAGCCACATGGGTTTCGTCAGTCATTCGCTTTTGTTTCACCCTTGAGAGATTCCTTGAGTTTCTACTGGTGGGGAGATTTCTCCTTTTGTGAATACATTAATTATTAGTGATAAATTACAATGCAACGATTTTAG
Source organism: Hetaerina titia (assembly GCA_037158775.1). Taxonomy (NCBI): domain Eukaryota; kingdom Metazoa; phylum Arthropoda; class Insecta; order Odonata; family Calopterygidae; genus Hetaerina; species Hetaerina titia. The sequence goes on from CM073774.1 coordinate 36,606,116, forward strand.
AGTGTAAAATTCATTCGTCTTGACCGGAATCCGAGCGCGGATCCCTCGATGTGCGGCCGAGTGATTCAGTTATGCCTATCGAGGCGTCCTTTTACGCTCTGAAATTTTGGGGGCTTTAAAGGAACAAGCTATTGTGATGAAATACCGTACATACAATGTCACTGGCCTCCATAGTTGTGCGCGAACATCACGGTCCACTAGGTTAAAGCCACTTAGGGGATGACTGCGTTAAAAGTTACTGTTGCGGCATCTCCCGCAGTTTCTTGGAAGTTGATAAACTATCAATAAACAATAAATATAAGGAGAGTTTGCACTTTTCCACAGATTTATTATAGCGTACGACGCGTTTCAACTCACAGAGTCATCATCAGGTACAAGACTTGTACAGGTCTTGTACCTGATGATGACTCTGTGAGTTGAAACGCGTCGTACGCTATAATAATAAATCTGTGGAAAAGTGCAAACTCTCCTTATATTCATTATGAAGAACTTCCACGACCTTAAGCCTGAATCTGTTGAACTTATCAATAAACAGCTCAAAAAAATAGGAGTGGCTATATTGACACTGAAAACCTGGCCTGTATTGTGCTCTTGTTGAATTAAACTCTCGGAAGTGGTCAAAGTGAATAGCATTAGGTGATTACGCAAATTAAAATAGAAGTACCAAGCAATGTGAGGATTAATGGATGGCAATTAACATAATATATTCTCACATTTTGATTATAATTTTGTATCGAAGATAAACTTGCTGATCTAAAAAATCTTAAAATCTGAAAAATTCTTCATGACTCCGCTACTGTCGCGGAAGAAAAAATTGCCGGAGTACGGATTTAAAAAATCAACGACACATTATGATTGAATTAATTTATACATACCCCTTGGCAATAAGTAAGAAAAACTGACAAATGTATCTTTTATCAATCTCTCCATCTGCCTAGGTATAGTCAGAGACGGGGAGACAATTCGTAAACATTAAAGGGAAGCTGAAAATACGGAAATATAGGCCAAACATGGCCGCATCATCGTCTTTAAGAATCTTGTTTTATTTGACGAACGCAGGGCGTACATTTTCAATTGTTTTCGCTGATATCGGAGTCACCAGAACCTATTTCCCCTCTCCGGATTCCACGTCGAATTCCAACTTTAGAAATAGGCCCTGGGCCCGTTTTTATTTTCTATCCTGAAGCCTCATTTGTTTCCGATCCCTCATCATTTTCCTCCTCTTGCCTCCCCCATTCCCGCGAAATGCCGATGGAGGAGGGGGGAGAGTTAGCGGCATGCGTGCCGGTATTCCACATGCCGACGTTACGCTTCGACACGTTCCCCCGGCGCGTAAGCCGAATTATCGATTTCCGATGTGTTTCCTACCGAGCCTCGCGAGTGTATTTGTATGTACGTACATGCAATGTATCTGTACTTCGGTCCGAGAGAACGGTGAAGGTACGAGGTACGTGGTATGCGTCGCAGGCCTCAACACTCTATGCCACATTCCTCAGCCAAGCCAGGGTTTGTACGGCCGCTTCGCGGGTCTCTTTTGGTCCGGGCTCAGAGGAGGGTTTTTCTTGGGGACCGGGAAAGGGGTTAGGGATATTGGATCATACGACAAAAGGGGGGAACGAAGTCTGGAAAAAGGGTGTGGAGTCGCTCCCTCCTCGAGACCCTTTTCCATGCTTCCGGGTAGGTGTCACGACCCCTCGTGTGGCGGCACGGAAGCGTGTTGAGGGGTGGGAGTGGAGCGTTGGAGGAGAGATGGAGGGGGAGAACGTCGTCATGGGAGTAGGAGAGAGACCGTCAGGGGGAACCGAGGGGTTTCACTCCCTCTTGCCGAACCCCTGCTTCCCTCGGCTCTCCGACTCTCAAAGGAAGTGCGCGGGGGCACGTTTGCTGCATTCTTTCCTCGAGTCGAGCCCGGACGAGGTTTTTCATTTGTTTTTGGCAGATGTAACAATGCTCCAGATTACAATAGGGGAGCATGAGCATGGAGGACAAAAAGGGGTCCCTGGGTGAAGCTTGCCATACCTTCGAGAGGAGTAAATTGCTAATTTTTTCCCGGGTACGTAGTTGCACTCCGGAAGTGAGCGTTAATGTTAAGCTTTGAAGACTTGATTAGGGAAATTTTTCCCGCAGATAGCGAATATTTGAGCGAACAGTTTGAGAATATAAAATGATCTCCATGAAACGGAGGTCTTTCTTTCCAGCGCCCTCCCAAGTAGTGAGAGGAGTACTGTATTGAATCTTGTCCCGTTAAAAACACTTAACTAAATCTTCAAGATTTGCCTCCATTTTACATGCGTCGTTTTTTGAAACTCCAGCCAACATTCAAATTTGGATGATCTGTTATTTGTTTCATCTAATTGTGGAGCTAATTGACATCACAAAACCAAGTGTAATATGTTTTTCATTACAATTTAAGATTTCCGCTGTTCTACTTGTTTGACCTTACTATGTTAAACTATTTGAAGCCTACTACTCGAGGTACAAAGCTATACGAGCCATTTCTTTGTTTTTTATTAAATTAATTTCTTCAGCTAAATTCATCAGCTGTAAATTTTTATCATTTTAGTGTAAATTTATCTTATTATATGTTGTTTAGATAGGTTATTATGCGCATAAATGTATTGGCATTATATCATCTTAGAAATAAATTTTGTCAAAAAAGTAAAAGAAAACTTCTATAAATCAATGAGAAGTTTGTATATTTCTAGCATCAGTTTCGTATTTTGTAATATCAACAGAAATAAAGTCAAACAGATGAACTTAATTGTACTTATTCGGACAAATCGTATGCCTTAATCTTAATTTGTTATTGTATTTTGTTTTAGTTTGTGTTGAATAAAATATGTGTCCATTTTATTTGGTAAAATGATTCTGTTAAGGGTTCTGAAATACTTAATGGCTTAGGAAAAATTAACTATTTAGCAAATCACTCGCTTGTTTGCATGTACTTTTATTTTTGGATGTATCATTTGGTAATCATCAATAAATTGATCTTATTTTTTATCAATGGTATCGCTGACACTGTCCCGTGACAGAATAACCATCCAAATCGTATATTCATAGATTCTTTTCCCACTACGTATCGACATCGACACCGATTTCATTCGCGTCCAAACACTTTCTACAAATCGAATCACTCTCCGCACTCGCATAACTCGGCTTTGTTCATCAAGACCGCTCCACGCGATGGGACTCGATTGAAATGCGAGAGGTGGCTCTCACGTGATAATGCGTGAGGAGACATCGTATTCGTGCCCCCTGGGGGAGGGAGAGGGGTTTTCTGGCTGATGGAAGGGTCGCGGGAGGATAAAGACCACCTAGGAGAGGAGGGGTTTGTGGGTGGTGAACATTTCTTCCCTCTGGCCCTGTTGTTGAACACGAGGATTGAGTCTTCCTCGAGTCCGCCGCGAGAGGGCGCGTGTGTCGCTGGCATTCGTGGAGAGACGATGGATATCCCCTCCTTGGAGGCAAAGGAGGGCTTTATAGCGAGGGAGTAAAAAGGGGAGAGGAGGAGATGACAGGACGGTCCTCCCTTTTTCCGGGCGGCGCCGGAGGGAGAAGTCCACGTGTCTCCTACAATTCATCACTCTCCACGCCCACCCCGTTCGGGGAGAGAAGTAACCGACCGCCCGCCCCCTCCTTCGTCGCACTGCCTCCCCGACCTTCATTTCCACGCCGGGTCGCACGAGCGGCTGTCTCTCACCCCCGCGACGTGCCCTCCTCCCCCCTTCCCCTTTCCTAAGGATCCATTTCGAAGTCCCCACTCTCTTCATCCCTCCCGGGGTATCTAGTCCCGCTAACCGGCTGAATTTTTAGTCGTATCTCAATTTTTTTCTTTGCAAAAGAGGTTTCGTTTTTGAATCATAACTAATCAGAGTTGGCCTCTAATTCGGAGGTAGATTTCATTTCAATCCTTAAAGCTCTCGTCGGTCGATTTTGGACTTAAGACACACTTATTTGCAACTCAAGCAGAATTGTTAACGAAATTCGGGGAAGCATGGAAGGTATTGTGGGAGAAATTTAGTTACAAAAAGAGCTATTCGCTACTTCAAACTATATTCTGGGTGAAAAACCTTTCGGTAGAAAACCAAGGGGTGCAGTTATAATGCAACCCAGTGTTGAATTAACGTGAGTTTTTAGGGGAGATAATGAGACTTAAATAATCGGAGTTGAGTGTTAAGATTGGGTAAAATGAAGTAGAAGTAATTTGGGGAATTAAAATGAGTATATAAATGGTAGTAGGACTGATGGAACAATTCATTGTTTTGTGAGGCATTTTGAACGATAATTTACTCGCCCTGCCCTTTATTAGAGGAAAAATTATGCTGAGAAAGGGAGCATTGTTTATGAGTAGTAAATTGCTGAAATAGAATCTGGAGCGGAAGTTTTCAGAAACGATTATCGAGGATTTTAAGAAAGCGGAGCCTTGCATGGTTCAGGAGTTTGATCTGTGAGGATGGATGATGAACGAATGGAGGTTTTTTGTATAGCTAAGTAAAAGGGATGCAAAAAATGCACTGAACGGATAGGAGAAAAAATAAAAAAAATGTAGGATAAGGTGGGGTCAGGGAAAAATCGCCGACGGAAACTCGCAGGGGTCAGAAAGGATCCTTATTTTTGCATGCGCGTGTGTGTAATTTTTTGTTCCCTCTAGGATCACGGTAGGACGATCACTGGGAATCGTTTCGCAATTCGCCGGCTCTCTCCCCCCCCAGTCTCCCACCCACTCTCTCCGTCTCTCCCTTCCCCCGTCCCTCGGCGCATCCGCCCTCCGCCTGTGTGGGGCTTGCCCGCCGGTGCGCGTTTCCTCTCGATCTTGTGTTTGTGCACGCGGCGCCCTCGATTTTTATTCGCGAGTCGTCGCTCGATTTGCCGTCACATCCTCACGGCCTCGTTCTTTCTGCCGCGCGCTCTTTTTCTCATTCCCTCTTTCTCTCTGTCACCGTTTTCACTTTATTTTAATTTTCGTTTTCCACTATTTCGGCGATTCTCTGTGCGTGATCGTTTTGTTTGATTTTTTTATCGTTTGAGTGGAAGAGGAGGAGAGTGTTTTTTTGTCGGAAATTGGCAAATTACCTTGGGAGCTGTAGTACGCAGCTTGTTTTCATTTCTTTTTTTCCCATTTTTGAAAGAAAAATCCTTCTGATTTGACTCGTACCGTCTTTTTTTTATTCCCGGCTCAGTTCGTTTGAAGGGAATGGTTCGCTTAAAGACAATCTTCTATTCGTAGTTTTACATTTATTTTTTAATGGAAATTGTGGCAATCGTCAACATGACTTCAGGCTCCATGTTAAATTTTCCATAAAGTTGCCGCGTGATGTTTTCACCAGATGAACCTAAACAATTCCATTGGATTTCTCTTTTGCCCCACCCGTCTTCTACTCAAATGTGACATCTACATATCATTGTGTCGCAGCCTCTTACAAAATTATTAGTAATTCTTAAACTTTATAGGAAAATATCAAAAAGCTTGCTCGTTTTACTTCCTTTTAATCTACGTATCTACTTCTTATATAATTTTCACTAACAATTAAAGATTTAGGTTAAAGGTTTCTTAATTTGCAACTACCGTTTTGATTTCATTTTCGAATATATTCGAATGCTTTTAGATTTCTAAAATTGAAGAAATGTTGTTGTCATTCACAAGAATTAATAAAATATTAACAAAATGTCTATGAACGTTTTGCTAAAATTACGAGAAAATTCGTATAATTTGATTGAGTTTCTCTGAAAGCAGCGAAATCGTTCAATATCGTCATTCATGTGGATACCATAACGTATGCAAATGCGTATCGTATGCGAGTTTTTATTTTCTAATACGTAAATGCAGCAAAACGGTGATTGGTTCAGTTCAAACCATCATAAAGAACTGTATTTGTATCTATTCCAAAGAATGCATCGGTGTGGTTTCATTAAAGCTAAATAAAATTTTAGAAGATAGTTGTGTTTTTCATTCTGTGGCGTATCTTTCACTCATATGGTCGGGCATTGATCTCAAATCTCATGGCGAAGTGGTGGGGGAAGGTATTACTTCATTCACTTACATGCTCGGAGCTTGTTTTGTCATGACTGCTTGATACGCTGAATTGAATTCCGCATGAATATTTCTTACTTCAATGTGTAGGTTTCAGCAAATGGTCTCGCATAATCCTTCGTGTGCTCCAATTGGGGGCAATACGGAGGGCTTGGAGGGTCTCGTAATAATCGCGTTTGTGCGGAGTGTTAAAGGGAATCGAGGGAAATTGCTGAGGTTTTGTTGGAGACGTTTCCCATGGTAACTGCCCTCGTGCGCCGTGGGACTGAGGAACGCGGATGCGACAGGACTCATTTCGCTCTCTACCGTTACCAGTTCCACTTTTTCCCAATCGATTTTCTCTATTAATCCTACACTGGGAAGGTAGAGTTACACGTTAATGGATTTTTGTTATGGCCAGCACGTAGTGCATTGGTCTCGTTGACGGCCGAGGTAAAATATCACACATTTTATTATTACTGATTTACAAATCATGGGAAGTTGGCGAAAGAGAGATTGATTTACCGCCGGCTCGCGCCGTAGGACGCCAGTTTGATGTTTGAAAGTTTGAAATGCAGTATTCGATTCTCCATAGTCCCCATTCGTATACCATTGAGTGAACTCTGCAAAGACAATTGCCCGTTTTTTTGTAAAAAGGTTTAAAAAAATTTGACGTCAGATTGCTTACAGCCCTTGCTTTCTCTCTCTATAAAAATATATATACATATGTATGTATATATAAATAATGGAATTAACATCAGTAGACACAAACACAGAAACACATATAAAAGAGGAACTCACTGGGTCTCGAATTTTCGGTGGTGCAACCACCTTTCTCAAGAGGTGGAAGGAACTCTTATAATATATTATATACATACATATACAAAAATATATATACGTTCGGGTGCTCTCCAGTGATGATTTCACGGGAACAATAACTCCCTTTAATAAATACAATATTTTTAGTCATGTTATACGCAAAGGGTTTTTTGTGCTTGCATTTTCTTTCATTTGCATAAACTTTATTAAGTGATGGTGCATCAAAATTAATGGTTTGCCAACTTCGTCAAAGTGTTTCCAAATGTGTAAGAGGAATATGAGGGAGTATTTACCTTGGTTTATATTTCATCTTATTTACCGAGTAATATCTGGTATTAATTACTTTTAAATTGCTTATGAAAGTTATTTATCTAGTCCAAGGAAGATAGAAGCAGTCATTTTCGAGTCCAAAATTATTATATTGCTCTCAGAGACAGTCGCTGTTTTCCTATTAAGAAGGAAAGCGGACTCTGGCGAGGATCAGAAATGCAAGAATTAAGTTTTTTAATACGCGAATACACAGGCAGCGGGTATTTTTAGTGATCCACAAGAGTGCGTCTCCTTTCTTTTATGCTCTCCCATCTTTTCATTGATTTTCTTCGCAATCTGTTTTTTTGACAATCAATTATCCTGCAGGATTCACCTAATGAGTTCATCTAACCTATTCCTTATTTCTTATCTCAAAGTAATTTCTCAAACGAATATCAAAATTCACTTACAAATTTAGTCCTACGAGTAAGCATGTGATATGCTCAATGTCAATTTTAATCGCTCGCCTCTACATGCACACCCGCTATCCTAATCATAGGGTATGAGTATAAAAAGGGAGAAGGATTGTCTTATTAGTAGGTATTCAACTCCTCTCAGTTAATTGACATTCAGGGTAAAAGGGGATTTTCCTCCTTTCTCTTCTTATCATGCCGTTTGTAATTAAAATATGCGCATCACGGCTTGCATTTGGCTTAAATTCTCTGGAGACAAAATCAGTATTCCAACCCGACCGCTGCATCTCATTCCGTTCGACCGCTGATTGCCCTGCTCAATAGATCATTGTTTTATCAGCTTTTGGCGAGTCACGGTGCTCCTCTGCTATTTCGATGGAACACGAGAACAAATAAGGGTGTTAAGGTGTAAATGTTTTACTTGAATGCGCACGTTTGTTAAGCATTGTAATAGACTTTTGTATTGGAGACACCACATTGCGTTTAAACTCGATATTTGTGCTAATCATTGTATGAACCTGCAGTTACCATCAATACGAGGATTTTTAAGCTGTTGTCTTCATTATGTGGCTCACTCACGTTATGTAAACCATCAAATCTAATATTTTAATTTTTCACTATAATTTTTTTTAAGACGCCGGGACTAAAGTTGTTCACCAAGCAATGTAATTCTTGATATTTCCCTCCTCTCTTCGTTCAGTCTAAAATATCTTTATTCATCCTTCCACTTCCAAGCTTAAATGGCACTTTCCGTCCCATCACCTTCTTCAGTTTGCCCTTAGCTTCCAATTAAATCTCCCCAACCTACCTTTTACGCCAATGCCGTCTCCTTAATTGACCTCCCGACCTTATATCCTCTTCATCAGGTCCATTAACTTCTCATTTACCCTAAGACTGAAAATATAATAAAGGATGCGATTATGATGACAGATTTTTAGCAATAGCATCCGATCTTCCATTTGATCCATGTACAGTGTACCCTCAATCCTTGTACCCTCATAATCAATATTTTTGAGATTTCTAGATGCTTTGTGCCTTGAGCCTTAGCATTATTTTTGCATAAAAACCATTGATACAGTAATCAACCCGAAGGTTGGTTTGGTAGGTGATGGTAGAATGATTCACTCAAAACTAAGGCGTGTGAAATCCATACATCAGGGTAGGGGGGTCCAGTTCATTTTCCTGTGCCGGTTACGGTTTTTCAGGAAGATCTGGGACCCGAAAAATCACACAGCTTGCGTGGAGCCGAAGGCGCCCAGAGGGGCATGGCTGAAAATCGAACCGGGCCCTTTGATCAGTAGTCCAATGCTCTACCCTTGGACTATCACGCCCCCTTTTCACGGTACACGAGACAGATTTTACACTCTAGACAGATTCTCATTCACCATGAACATTTCGCTCGCCTAATCTATTGCAATCAATGCATTAAATACTTTTTGAACCTTGGGCTTCACTCCGTGCGAATAATGCCTTTCATGGACGGACACCTGCGTTACTGTGCACCATTCTCAGTGTGGCCGTATCCGCCACTGCCACATAACCGCGTTGTGGTCAATTCGTACTGCACTCTTGAGAGAAGGTGGATATTTGTTCCATTATGCGAATCCCTCCCAGCGGCCGCTTTTCGCGCTCCAGAGGAAGGCCTGTTCATACTGTGGCAGGAAGTCCATTGTATAGTTGTGCCGTCCTAACGTGTTTGAATTGATTACTCTTTGTGGCCGCTTGAATTCTATGGGATGTTATTCCGGTTTTTTGAGCAGTGGTTTAAAAAGAAATGAGGTTGCACGCGATTAAATTGTATTTTGATCCCCGATTTTTTTTACCTTTGGTGTTCTTGCATGCTTGGATGCATCATCTTAATTTGTGAAACTGCAGCGGAAGAAGGTTAACTGTTGGAAGGAAAGTTCTCTATTGTTCTTTGAAATTTTACTTGTTTGCGGTAACCTTGCATTTCTTAGCGAACGCCACGGATGCAAGAAGTTGTCTCTTTCACGCCATTTAATATTTCTTTTGGATGATGTGAATTTCTGCAGGTATTTCTTTTAAATTTTATGTTATTGTGCTTGAATTTCAAATTTATTAGCTCAGATACTTCCCATTAACTTTTTCGGTGAAGATAATCACGTAAAAGTGTCTGATGACTGTAATAGTTGTTGATAGCTCATAATATTTTGGCTTGTCTTATATCGATACATTTTGATCTGTGTAGCGGAAAATTAGATTTTCCGGGATATTCTTCTGGTCACGATTTCGGTGTCATTACTTCGCAATGGAAGGGTTTTCTATGCATACGAGTTACAATAGTGTAAAACGGACTAATATTTATCTCGGTTAAATGATATTCTGGAAAATGCATGTGGGCAAAAGTTTTGGATGGATGAGCACTCCTCGTGCTTGCAATATTTTTACACTTGTAACAAAATTAAAATATAGTATATATAAAATATAGAGAGAATAAATAACTATAAAAATTATGAGTCATTATTATGATTACATGAGTTTTCTCTTCTTTAAATGTAAAAAGTATCACTATGGGAGAAATTCACATTCTTTTTTATTTTCACTTTCCGAATCCAGCGCTGGCATTTAAATTGTCATGGAGAGTTAATTAAAATTATTGTCTCTCACATAAAATCAGTCGTTTTGAATCATGCTATCTAGTGTGAAAAGGGCCGTTTCTAGGGAAGTTAGGATAAATAATGCCGTAAGCCGCCATCAATCAAAACTAAAACTTTCATCGTTTACCGTTTGCCACCCGGATTTGTCGTAGAGCCCAGCTCATAGTGTGTTAATGTGGTTCTTTCGGAGGATGCTAGGCGGTGTATTGCTTCCAGAAAGGGTTTTGAGTGTTTGTTTAAGCATCTAAAGAGCGTCGTTAAGACCGCTCCGGCGAAATGCCAAGCATCGACTTCGGGGATGGCGTGAGATTATTCTCGCCGTATCTCTCCGTCCTTCGCTTTTTCTCTGTTTGGTTCATTTTGCTCCTTTTCCCTTTCCTACATATACATGTTATTCCACGACAAATATGCCAGGCACACTGTTCATTGTCTTCCGCCATTATCAGCCGGAAGCTTTATTTTTTTCCTTCTCTCCGTAAGTACAAAATTGTCATATTTTTCTATCCCAGTAGCTCGTTTTACGGTAAAATATATATAGAAGCATTTAGCTCCGAGTAAGAGTTTACTTCACAGAAGTACGACGTAAGTGGTGCATTTTTTGCTTTCAGTAAAATGCCGTAAGTTTTTATCGAAATTTTCTTGTGCTAGGGTTAATAGCGTCACCAAGATAATACGTCCTGGGATCTTATGTCAGTTGCTTCAGCCCTCAGAATGACTCTCTTTCAAAATAAGAAAAATATTGAATCTTGATTGATGCATTTTAGGTGGCCTTTTTAGCTCTTATTCGTCGCAATCCAAAAACTGATAATTCTCTAGTGGTGCGCACGGATTACATATTGCTGAATTAAATATGGTTTGATTTCAACTATAACTCTTAACCATTTCGAGGAGATTGTGTTGAATTATTTGAAAGGGTGAATGCACACAAATTAAATGCATTAAGAGTCTTATTCGACAAAGTTAATTTTTTATATTGGTTATTGCTGTCAGTTCTCATCAGAGGATACGTGAGTTAATGAAAGAAAGATAGGACCGTTTTCCTGTATATTACGAATTATACAAATGTCATTTACTACTCTGAGGAGAATGGCTGCGATTAAAGTCAAATTTGATTTACAGTACGACTAAAGAACCTAGTTGTGATGTTTCGTGGGAAAATCCTCGTCCTATATTCCAAATAGCATTCGCGATAGTCTGCGTTACTTTCCAATCTCTAAAGCCTTTAAATGGCACAGAATCTTACTTTTGTTCGACCAAGTTTCTCACTGAATGTGATTGTCATGAGTATTCCCGGGACACGCGATATGCTAGCAAATATCCTTCATGATGTTTTTTTTTGGTAAAAAAAAGTGTAATCCGCTTTCGCGTAGAACTCCTACGAAGGCTTGATAATATGTTATCTCTTTTTTTTTATATCTCGGTCACGCGATTGTCCATCACGCAAGAACGCTAGAGACAAACGGCATGCAACGGTATGAAGCTTGGATGTATGTACAACGTTAGTTTACTTATCGTTTCAGCACCTATCCTAATTATGTGACACTCTGTGTGTAATTATGTGACTGTTTTTCCCAGCGCTTGTCGTAACCATAAGTAACAAATCATTGGTGAGGTCGGTTTCATTGGAGAATCCATTTCTAAACCAAACGAATCACTTTTGTTTGACACGCAAAAAGCTCTCGGGAATGATGAACAATTTCCATCCATTAAGCCCCTCTTTATGTTTGGGTCAGTCGGTATTTATGCAGCATCCTTGAAAAGATTTGCTTTCGTAATTAACGTTTCAAAAGCCTTAAAATCACGCAGTTGACTGACTTGTCCCTCCCACAACTTACCAACAGATTTTCGGCGATAAAATTTTGTCCATTTCCAACTTAAGTTCTGATAATTTTCTTGTAAATATGCGTAAAGCGACACGAATTTGGATTCCGGAATCCCAGCTGTGATAGTGAATTAACCCTCCGATTGTTGTACAGAATTGATCTATCCATCTCCACTATTAAACGGAGATTCAAGTCTTGAAAATGCTTCCCTTGCTGCCCTTGAAAACTTGATGTGATAGGTGATGCATTCGTTTGAGAAAAATGAAAATCTCACTGTTTACATGTATATGAGTTAAGTAATCTCCTTTAATTGTCACCACATCCAGGCGACGAAATATTTTGCACCTGCCACGATCATAGATGAGATAGATTTCGTTTTTAACTAAGAAATTATTTGTTTTTCAAGAGGTTTGCTGGAAACATTTCCAGCAGTCACATTACATTTACATGGTATCCTGCCAAACATCCTCATGGTGTTTGACAGGCGATGGCTCAATAGGCGAAGAGTTACGGTCGCGTACTGTGCTTGAAGAACTGATAGTTGTGAAGTTACTTACGTATGTCACATTGTCTTTCGATGGATACCCCACTATTTCAATGCTAAATTAAGTTGTGCTTCCTTGCCTGCCTAGTTCGTAGCCTGTGTTATTTTCAGTGCGTAGATTAGGTGGGCCATACGCAAGAAACGCCCATCTTCGGAATCACCATGATTGACTTTCGGCTATCTTCCCAACTAGATTACGATGACATGATGAAAGTTAAGAGCAAAAATGGCTGTTCATTGTCAACTCTCGTGGAGACCTCATCTCAGGCACACTCTCACCGAGGGAGGGAGGGAGTTCCCCAATATGAGGAGAATAAGCAGAAGCGAAAGGAGAATTCGTAGCCCTTTCTGTACGCCCCCTCAACTTCTCTGCTCGCAGCCCGCCGCGCCGGTTAGGCGCAGGTTCGGCCTGCGGCAGCTGCCGGGGGATGATGCTAGCGGCTCCTCCCTCCGCGTAAGCGGACAACAACGTACACAGACCGGCTGTCTGAAGCAGGCGGAAGGCCGGATGGGAGGGATGGCATGGCTTCACACCTACCGGGGGGACACCCCAATTTCCTCCTTTTCCGGGGGTGTCGGCTCGGAGGGTCCCCGCTCGTTGTCCCCGCCCATTATTCTTCGTTGATCCCCGAAAACTCATCCATCCGCGTCCAGTCTCTCTTCCTCTTAACGAAGTCTCATTGTGCATATGCCCTTGCAGCCGCCTTCGTCTATTCGTGAAAGCTGACTCAAGTTAACGAGTTCAATTCTCCCTCATCCGCTCAGACGAGGTTTTTCCCAACCCCAACACACAAGTAGGAAAGAATTTCACGAGAATTGGGAATCTTGATTGGCGGAGCTGCTACGTGGAGTGTGGGTACATATGAAGCAATCTGTTTTTGAGAAAGATTCCTCGACTGCTCGTTTATTGGTTCGGATAATGATGTTCATAATTATAACCAAAAGTTCAGAACGATCTCGGTAATTATCATTAGGTTAGTTCTTGCAAATATCACCTGCCTTTAAATGAAGCTCGGGTGATTTTTAACGAGAAATATAATTTTTGACAAATCTAGCATAGCTTGTTAGTTTAATTTGGTTATTCTGCGCTTTCTCTTATTTCAGGCGCTATATTCTTAAGGTTCTTCTCGTAAAATTCTAGTCTTACACTTAATTTCTTTCAAATAGACCCCCTCTTTCTTCTGTGTACTCCCTATGAGAATCTGAATGCAAAGTGAATCGTAATTCATTGACTCGTATATACACCGAGTTATTTATTCAGCATCGTCTATTTTGTATACTATGTCGCCGTTTTCACTTAGTTTAGGTTAAAATGTTATTTAAATACATTTTTTAAGGTTCGTATTTCTCAAAGGGCTAACTTCTCAATTATACATGCTCATCTGGAAATGGCACTTCGACTTTATTCATTATATCCAGGCTGAATCCATTCATACCTCATTGGTCGATGGAAATCAAAAAAGCGATGATGTTTTATGAAAGATAGTGGAGGAGAGACGGATATTGGAAGAAATTCGATCAAGGGACTATTAGATGCAGGAGATACTGGGAGGCAGTGGCATGCTGAAGACGATAATACAAGGGCGATTTTGGGTAAAGCGAGGTGGAGGAAGGCAAATAATAGGTATTTTGGATGGAATTAATGGAGATAAGAAGCATGCAGATCTAAAGAACGAGTTATTATTATATGTAGTGTGAGCTTTAGGGATATTTTGTGTCTTGCTAGGAAGGTGTACAGTAGTATATATGTGAATGTCTGAATCCAACGAAACCTACTCTGACCCTGTAGACTACTGCTATGTTACTTTTACTCTTTAGACATATGAGGATAACATAGGCTATGCACGTAGTTTATTTGGGAACATTATAAAATGTTTTCTGTGACTTATGGACTCAATTTTTATTTGGCCTACATTAAATACTATTTTCGACTGTATTGAATCTTCAGCAGACACATATGACCTGGTGTCTGTAATGTTTGAATAGCTATTAAGCGTTTTGACTCATCGCGTATTTTCCTTCTTTTTAATTTTAAAATGAGGTGATTATTGTGTTTATTTCCTATTGATGGAATGGGTGTAAATTTTTCTCCTTCTATATTTTTTTCATTTTGCTAAAAGGTGTTATTTAACATTCCTCCTCAACATCAACTGGCTAATAATTGTTTTGTGACGCCCTGATATCAAATTGAGAATGGAGCGTCAGAGTAAGCTTGATAATGCTATTATCCTACGTCCCGAGGATATGAAAAAATACATTTACCCTTTAGGAAATAGGTGACACTTGGGGCCGACTAAATTACGTACTGCTGTAACAGAGTATGAGTTTCGTGACTGTTATTAGCCTTTGATGGTGAGAAATTCCATTTCATTTTAACACACAAGGTTATCGAGAGTTTGCTCAAGACTTGCTGTTTCTTCCTCAAGTTTACTTACATTTGTAGGAAGTACACTAAACCTCACAATTCATGTGGAAGTTACTTCACCTATCGTATTTGCGACTTAAAATGTTAATAATATGATTTATCGATTAATCAGGTAGCCTTCTGAATTCTTAATTTATCGCGAGAGTATATTAAGTGATATTATAACCCCCCTTTAAACGGGGATTATAAATTTGAAAATTGGCTAAGGATTCAGTACGTGCTGTATGTTTATTTAATTGAAAGCAAATAGTTTTATAGGTTCCCTAGTCGGTATAAGGAGGGATGGAATGTGAAGGAAAGAACCCTTCTCAGTGTCTTTCGTGGGCGCTCAAAGTTTTGGCCATCTAAAATCAAGTAGTTCGTTGTTTTTAGGGGAGTTGACCTTTTTCTAAGATCATTTTCGCCGTTAGAGATGGATGGAAAAGGAGCAAGGGGGGAGGAGACCCGGCATCGGCATTAGCCTACTCTTAATAAAAGGCGCCAAGGGGTCCGCAGTCGTTAAGTCCCATCAGACGGGCGGCGTACTCACTCAAAGTACCCTCCACAAAGCACCTCAAGTAAGGATCGGGGTACCACTGAAAAATATCATCCGTCTCCAGGATTCGGAACCGGGCCCTCTCGGTGGGAAGCCAGTACGTTAGCCACCATCATCCAGACCCTTCTCTAAAATCAAATACTTTGATTTATAAGACCATACTTATCATATTTTATATATAGTAGTACGAGTTATTATTATTAGGTAATCTACCGGTTAAGGTAGGTTTTTGGATGGACAAAACTATCAAATAAATATTTTGTAACTCCAAACAAAACCCAATCCAGCAACCTAAACTACATCAGGTCCCTCTTCATCTCTGTGTACTTCTTTCCTCCCTTCATCCCATCCAACATCCCTATCCTGTTCCTACCCTTTCCTCGCTTACCCAACATTCTCCCCTCTATTACCCTCTTCAACATTCCACTACCGTTCAATACGCATTTCATCCATTTTTCTTGCCTCCATAGGATTTCTCTCAACAAACCCCTCTCCTCACCCACCATCTCCAGTACTTCCTCATTTGTTTTCCTTTCGGTCCATTTCACCTTCTCCATCCTTCTCCACACCCACATTTCAAAAGCCTCCAATCTACGTCTATCCTCCTGCTTCAGTGACCACGTTTCCGCACCATACATAGCTACGCTCCATATCAGAGTTTTTACGAGTCTTGTCTTAACATCTCTACTTAACGTCCCCGTCATCAACTCCCTCCTCCTTGAGAAAGCCTCCTTGCCTAGCGCAATTCTTCTCCTTACGTCCCTACTACTTTGACCGTATTGGTCCAAAACACTTCCGAGATATGTAAACTGTTCTACCTGCTCTACTTTTTCCCCGCCTATTTTAATATTTAGCTTAGCCTTTTTCTTTCTGGAAAATCGCATAACCTTTGTTTTATTAATATTGATTCTCATCCCATATAGTAGTACGAGTATCTATCCGAAAATGGCCAGATTTCGGCCTTTTACACAGGACTATTAACATGAAAAAACAACGACAATCACAAACATCCAGTCTTAGTTAGGGGAAAATGTACTTAGGTGGGAGTCGAACCTGCGACCTCCGAGACGTTACCCCGCCACCACGGAGGCTGGCAAATGATATGTTATCTGCAGAGGTGGCTAGAGATTATTTCAAAGAAAAATTAGCTATGATTCTATTATTCCTCGAAGGAAAGATTATTGTTCATATCCCTGGGTGCCAAATTATATCATCAAGTTTTAATCGTATAAATTCACCCTGGAATATTTTTAATCTTTTTTTTTTTAATCCCTGAAAATGCATCGTGTCAATGTGCGTAGTGGACAGGAATGGGCGTGAAACCGTCCTCAAACCGAATGAAATGCCCGTACAGAATCCTTACCCTCCACCTGCATGAAGTATAATGAGTAACTTCGCGGAGGCATTTTCCCAGAGTGCATATTTGAAAGTTTTTCAGAACATCCACCGATCGTTTTCGCCGTCGCCGCAGGTTCCCGAAGACGGCATACGGAAGACTGAGAGGCCCCTCAGGATGGAGTGCGGACAAAAACATTTCGCTCTCGCAACCGTGATGCGCATCTGATCGATGCACCACTAGATCGAATTGACCTTGGATGGACAGAGGGAGATTTATCGACCTCTTTCCCTCTCCCTGCCCCGCTTTTCCCCCGCCCCCACTCATGCAATCGGAATCGGATGTTTTTACGCCGAAGGAAGCGTAACAATCGCCTAAATGGCGTGGCCGACGTTGGAATTCCTCTGGACGTGGTATCCTGAATGGGCATTGCACATCCCCTGCAGGGGACAGGACAAATTGGACGCGTTCAAATGGAATCACACTCCGAGAGCCGCCTGAGCAATTACCCCCACCGGGGCATTAAAATTCCAGGGAAGGTTTACTCATTGCCACCCACGAACACTTTCTCCATTCAGACGGGATTCTGCAGATCGTGTCTTTTTTCATGATGATGCACGGCGTCGTCTCCTATAAAAAGTTCGTCGCCAATAGTTTTTAAATTCAAGGTCCTTGGACTATCGACTTCAACTTGCCTCCCCTCGTGTGGTTGTAATCCAAAATTTGGTGCCTGTAATGGTGCCTCATCTGGTAGCTTAGAAATCGGACGTATAATATAGGGACTTAATTTATGCTGGTAGGTAGGGCTTGTCTGCTGTCTCCATTAATCTTGGAGATCCTTATTAATTGCTTCATAAGTTTCGCCTTAATTCTAAGACACGCACGTGGAATATTCATGGTATTTCTTCCTATAATACAAACTCAATTGATGCCAAATTAAACAATACTAATCGAGTACCCACTTGGCGGTGCGTGGCTGTGTTTTTGCATCCAGTAATATTGGTAATAAAATATTGATGACAAATGATAATATTATGATAAATGATAAAAATATTTATGATAAAATTTCATGTAGACATTCATTAGACATTTTCTAAAGAGCCAAAAGACGAGAAAGATTATTTAGGATAAATATAGGTACATTTTTTGAGAAATGTATCAAATCTTCACTAGTGTTTTACTAGGTCATGCAATATGCTTGATCGCAAAATTCTTAGTATGATGGAGTACCAGGGAAAATGCTAAACCCTGCGAAATAGAAAGACGGACCCTTAAAAGAGGATGTTATTAAATATAGATAACAACGGATTATGGAAGGAACTGTTTTTTCCTAGTTTTGATATTTTTTTGAGATAAAATAGATAAAATATTTGTTGCATCAGCATTATCCTCATACACCAGGTGTACTACCTTTTTAAGGTCAAGCAAGCAGTCCAGATTTGCGATTTTCAAAGTTTCTTCGATGTCTGGAAATTAACAAAATTAAAGACATTATCGAAGGAACAGTTCAACTTGATGCTTACCTGCTGTTTTTACCGGTTTGTATTTTTTTATTTGAGAAACTAGAAAATACATTGAAAGTTTGAAATAAATAAGGTTACACCATTAACATATAATTAAAATGAGTATCATTTAGGTAAAATGAATTTTTAATTCAAATACCTATTATGTATTGTCTGGTCGTAATGGCTTCGACTTACTGCGCAATATTATGTAGTATATACTTGTTTAGATATGATATGAATCGTAAAATAGTCATTTAATATATATGAAATGCTAATTTTTTGCGACGCCAGCTGATTAAACTTGTACACGGTTACTACATCCGGTCATCGTTTCAAAATTAGTTTTAATGTAGGTGGTAAACATATACAGTTAAATAATACACGATACCATACAATTGTACATCTTTCCGTCCTGTCAATGGGCGGAGTAGGGCTTGTGAAGGAAAAAAAAGGAATCGCATTAAAGTTCCATGGGAAAATAGATCATAGTCCCCGTCGTCAGTACATGTCCATGTATTCGCGCTTGTGCGAACTTTACACTCAATCATTGGGCAAGTAACCATCAAAAGTTGCAAAAACTCCATTGATGGAACTAATTATAGGCAATGCCGGCTGCAATTTGGTGGACTTTCATATGCTTGGCAGGAAATTAAGAGGTAATAATTTGCCCTTTATGGAACTCTATCCGGATAGCGGGATGATTGGATCAATTTTCGTTTTTCCAAGTCACCATTCACTTTTGTTCCGGCGAACCCGTGTTATCTCCCACCCGCCGTGATTAAAGTGCGCGCGGGGGAAATACCCACTAATTGTTAGTCCAACACTAGGGTGCGGCGGTACACCCAACCCCACTCGAGGTGGGGGATGCTTCCCAAAATGGAAAAAACCCCGAAATCCCTCATCTTCATCCGTATTCCCTTTTTTTCTCCTCCACGTACCTCTCCTCTCGACACAGACTCCCATTAATCTGACCCATTCACCTGGCGTTAAAGATCAGACAGAGGGCCGTCACAAAGCTTTAAAAACGCGCCCCCCAAATCCCCTCGGGGGTGTATGAGGAAAGGGGATGTGCGGGAGTGAACAGGCGAGAGGAGGGTGGGAAGTGAAGACGATCAATCACTTTACAGCGCCGACTCAGCACGGGCGCGGTGGTGGTAATTATCCGAAAAACCCATACCTCCCTCTCCCTCCAGCTCCCCGAACCGTCCCTCTCCCCCTGTTCTCCTAACCCCTCCCACACCTTGAATTATTCCCCTCCCCCCGCTCTTACGAGAGTACATTGAAGCTTGTACTCTCCATCCATCCAAACAGCTGGTATCTCCTCGACGAAAAGAGGGAGGGGCATTCATAGAACAGCAGCAGATCTTAACCGCACATTATGCTTGATTTATTTCGTCCTTTTCTTTTTGTTATACTTTTATTATGAATCACTGCCAAATGTTCTCGATGAAGCTTTTTTTCAAGCTGGCGTGGCAAGGCCTGAGTACTGAAGCTGGGGGCGGGGGGGTAATTTTAAGTAGAGCGAGCTTGGAAGTTTAACAGTTCCCATACTCGTATGCACCGTGTTTTCTATCGCGGCATTCCCCCCCGTAGTTCCTCTTCACGAAAATGACCGGAAAGCGCATCTGGTTCGGCTGCGTTCCCTCTCTTTCCGGGTTCCCCGCCGTTCCACCCTCTCCTCCCGCCCAAGAAAAAGGTTCTCCAGTATTCATGGCCCCTTCGGTGTCCGCCGAGATCCATCCGTTCCATCGATGGTGCTTTTTTTGTTGTGCCCCATCCCTCCCCGCGCGAAGCCGAGGAATGGGGTGACGTGAGTAATACGTTGGATGGCCTCGGAAGAAAGGGGAGGGGTACACGGCCTCCTCCATCCGTGGGGTTTTGTTATGATTTCGAGAGCGGGAGCAGGGGCCATAACCCCCTGCGGATCGAAAGGTCGCACTCACAAAAAAAGGGTTTTGGAGGGGAACGAAAAAAGAATGAATCGGGTACGAATAGGAAATTGGGTTATCGTGAATATGGCCTTCCTTCCCGTCTCATTCGCGGGGGGTCGGGGATAAATACGTTTATTGTGCCCCTGTTATTATATTTTTCGGATGCCATGAATAGATGGGATGGGACGAGGAGAAGGATGACCACGATGGACGCTCAAATGCGAAATGGGGTGTTTATGCTATTGATATGATCATTCGAGGCAAGTTGCAATAATTTTGGCCCTCTGCCCGCTTTATTACGCTGACGTCAATGTTTTTGTTTCGGATATTTTCTTGAGTAACCCAATTACGTTCTCTCCAAATATCAAGGGGCGCATGGGAATTCCGTTGCCATGCCAATGTTAAGCCCATTGTTGGTTTCTCATTGACGGCCTTGATTTTTTAAATCTTATGGTTAAGACCTCCTTAATGAGAGATTAACAAGAGATATAGCTTTTTGGGCATGTTATTCTAAAATCCAGGAAAAGGGAACTGAATTAAATGCTTTTTATTTTTAGATTTTAAGACATCCTTCGACAAGGACCCTCCAAACAAGTTGATACAAACACGGAAATATTATCGTACGTATATTATGCGAAAGTGATCTCTCGAATTAGGGACTGTATATCGATCTGTAAACAATGACCAGTTGTCGATGGCTTGAGTTCATTTGTGGCAGACACAAGGAGTACCAGAAGTGCCATTCACTCTTCCCCTACTCTTCTGGATGTACTTTAACGGCCTACGTACAGGTATGTGTTCCTACGCCAGGAGAAGCCCTAGATTATGTGTAGGGTTGTAAAAATATGTTTGTTTTGTGCGTATGTATGTGTTTATTGTATGTATATTTTGACGGCCAGGGTGATGGCGGAGTAACGTCCTTGCATGCCAGGGGTCGTGGGTTCGATTCCCGTCGAAGTGTTTTTTGTATCCATCAAGGGCTTGGGTGTTTGCAATTGTTTTTATTGGAATATATATCGTTGATAAAGCTATTATTTCTCCTCATTATATCGACATAGTTGACGAACGGGATAAGGTAGGAGAGAGAGGCACAACCACTAATAGGTTCAAGCACTCTCCTTACTCGCACGATACGATCAATCAC
The DNA here is from genome assembly GCA_037158775.1 of Hetaerina titia. Taxonomy (NCBI): domain Eukaryota; kingdom Metazoa; phylum Arthropoda; class Insecta; order Odonata; family Calopterygidae; genus Hetaerina; species Hetaerina titia. Next base: position 36,627,528 of record CM073774.1, read on the forward strand.
AACACACTCACTCCTGCATTTTTCATTTAAAAAGTGGATTTTAAAGCTTTAGTCGAACAATTCCAATTTCACACTATGCAATTAGGCGTTTATATGATCAAATATTTATCTATATTTATATACAAGTGCGTATTTTCAGATAGAAGGCTGGTGCCCTTCACTCCCTGCTACATCACTTGCGTCGGCTTGTGGAGAATTACGTAGAAGTAACGTGCTCACAGGCTATTGCAAATGAGTCCTCCTGAGTTCAATGACATCGAGGATTCAATGCTTGTCATATAAACCGCTGGAAAGCATCATGAGTGAGCGGATAACCAAAACTCATGAGTTACCTAACAATTTCATTGATGCCAAATGGCAGTAACGCATCACGTTGTGGAAACCAGTGCCCGGAATTGCCTTTTGGAAGCATGATGTTTTAAAATTTGTTGTAGTTTCACAAGCAGTGAAACTATCATGCCTAAAAAGCGTGTTCTTTTTTCTTTACAGGATCTCAAAATATGTTTCATTAGAGTCAAATATATGTATGGAATTTTTTTATTTAAATTCTTACATCTGTTTCTGTTCGGGTTTTAAAAATCTGATTATGAAATCCGACTTTCAAAGAATGTCGTAATTCATGGTTTTGTGATTTCACAGATCATTTTCTGCCAACAAGAGCATCGTTGTACGAGTTCACGCGAAGGTTTTCTGTCGTTGCTATGGAATGTACCATCAGTGGACTTTCTAGAAGAATGGTTTCAGTAAACCCGCGCTACTTTTTTATTTGCGTTTTTATATCATTCTCGACTCTGTCTCAGTCATTTTCATTTTCGAGTTATCAATATATATATGTATAGCGGGTCGCGGTGGTCTAGCGGGTAGAGCGTTGGACTGCTGACCGGAGGGTCCCGGGTTCGATTCCCAGGCAAGGCACTCTGGGCACCTGCAGCTCCACCCAAGCTAGTTGATTTTTCGGGTACCAGATCTTCCTGGGAAACCATAACCGGCACAGGGAAAGGAACTGGCCCCCCTACCCTGATGTGTGAATATTCACACGCCGTCGGGCTTGGTACATGGGTGAGCTCTACCATCACCTACTAAACCGACCTTCGGGTTGATTACTGTGTATATGGTTTTATACGTATATAATATATATATATATATATTATATATATTATATATATATTATATATTATATATATATATTATATTATATATATATATATTATATATATATATATGTGTGTGTGTGTACATATCTAAAGATTTTGTGCGACCACTCATTCTCCGGCGTGGCTCCCATTATTCACCCGGCTCCGTTTTGTTCTGTCGCGTGTTCGATTCATTAGCCCTAGATGTACTAGTACTCTCCATGCCATTCATTTGTCATCCAAGATGGCCGACTACTTAATCATCCTTCCCTAGCGTGTCTCTCCCGCCCACTCCTCCCTCTCCCCGTCCGCCCTTCCGTTCGTCCGTTCGCAGTTCCGTAGCCGTCCGTCCTTTCCACTCCCTCTTCCTCCTCCCCCTTTTCGGCACTCTCACAAAATCCGCCACCACCCCCCTGTGTGTGTTTTTCCCAATACTTATCCTTCAACCCTCCTCAGGTTATTAATGACCATCCCCAAAAACTTCCCTTGTCGACGTGAGCGGGGAAAACGCTTTGGCATCGCGCCAAATGCCATTTAGATTCACTTTCGACGTCTTCCCAATCGGAGAGCGAGTATTATTCGGAAAAAAATATACTGACGGAGAAGAACAAAAGGGTTTCAATATCTCTTCTCGCTCAATTTTTTTAAAATAAACGAGTTGATGGTCTCCCCCTCCATGTTACGCTATGCGCAACCGTACTTCTGAATGAAATGCTATCTTAATTTTTCAAATACGTGGACTTATTCTCCTTCCGCCTCTGTTCGTTTAAATGGAAGAAGGGGCATAAATCAGGTAGAGAGGTCTTACCCCAATTACCCAATGTTTGGTTATCGCTTTAAAAACCACAGTAAAATGTTGGCAAATAATTAAGAGGTTCCCCAGTTATAAATCGAACCGACCGTGCTGTGTCTGGGAACGAAATTTATCGCGCTCGCTGTAAATCTCGAGATGTGGATTTGATTTACGGTATTTATGAGGATTAAAAAGCAGTTTACCGTGACAAGTAGTAATTGAGGTGTTAGTGTTTCGTTTTCGCTTAAAAAACCTGGACTCAGTACTTCATAACATAGAAACAAGATTGAAAACTCTTAGAAGGGAGATCAGGGGCAAACGGGAAAGTGCGATGTCCAGCAGAATTAAATAACTATCATGAGAAAAATAAGTTACGTTCAGCCCAAATCAGTGGGCTAGTTTTGTTCAATACTATGGAATAAGAGCAGAATAATCGATTTTATTATTTGCGATAATAAGTGTCGTGTGCCTTTGGAGTAGTTATCTAGGATGTAATTGTTACGTTGAAATCCTGGAGTGGGTTATTTATATTTTAAGGGTGCCTAGAAAACGTAGGTAAAAGGCTAATTATATATTTTGGAAAGTTAAATGCTGAAAAATGGCAAATGTGATCAAAAATGAGAAGAATATAACGACCAAGGAAAGCTGATTAGCAGTTCAAAAGACAGAAAGTTTACAAAAGTGAACGTAACATTTGGAGAAGATGTAGCATGCTCGTAATTTATGTGGTTGTTCATGTGCATCTAAAATTAATATAACGGTCTCGTTGTGGTAAGATTTCAAACTAATACGAGTATTATTCCTCATGTATGAATAATCTTTTATCCAAGTTTAGTATTTTAATAGAGCGAATATTAAAGAAGCTATGGGAGACAGTCTCTTTAACAATAGATAAGTTTATTGCAAATATTATCCTGTCATATATCCCAAAAGTTGCCAAAATCGAGCGTTTCAAAGCAAACTGAAAGGACTGCTTCTCCACTCTTTGCTTTATCGTACAATTTACGGCTTTAAAGTCATTATTGAAGGAATTGATGAATTTCACACTCAGTAAGTTAAAAGGTGGCAGAATTGTTGGGGATCCAGTAGGATCTAAACAATGATAGAGTACGCAAATAAAGGTAATCTGAGATAACAGCCCACGGTCGCGAAACCCTCCATGTAACAAAATTTTGCAAAGGTGACATCACACTGTTGGAGGTACTGTTGAACAGTGCAGCGAACATGAATCAGAATTAAAACCTTCAAGATGAACAATTAGATATTTAATCGTATGGCTGTAAATTTTTTCACGTAAGAGGTTCGTAAACATGGGCGTAGGAATGGCTTTTCATGTATCTTATATTTATAAACTTTGTTCACACGTTATAAATATTTATAAAATGTGATTAATATTCAGCTATACGAAAAAATTCTCACTTATGTCTATTTACTCATTATTTTGAGAGCTATGGTCCCCGACTACTATGTGGGGTTCATTTTCCATGAGAAGGAGTTCTTAGGTCTATATTTTAAATTTATGATTGTATTTTCCTTTTGTAGTTAGGCATATAATATTGTTAGTTTTATAGCATATTTTGGCCTGTGAAAGTTATATAGTTTTGAAAGTGACATTGTTCCAAAGTAGGGTGATACACTCTTGGATACCTTTTCATGGAAAAGCATGCTTGCTGAATTGACAGAATTAAAAAAATGCTGTTTTATGAATTCGTGTGAGAGATCGCTTTGTAGGTAGGTCATTGCAGGTCAACGAATTTCCATGGATTATGCAATTTCCACGAGGCTCCAGAATCATTGCAAAGAAAAATATTTTTCCCCACTCTCATTTAGGTTTTAGCATCGTAAATTCGATGAGATTTGGATGGGGGTTGGATGGTCTGAGGATGCCGTTGAATTTCTTGTTCGCGTTGCCATCAATTTCGATCGGATCGCGCGTAACTCGTCGGATTCCAGGACGGAGTCTGCAATCCATCCCGCGGAAACCGTCGAGGAGATAGCTTGCGCGCGACATACCAAAGTCAAGCGAATCCCCGTGACGTCGGAGGATGGGACGGGAGCGCTTTTATTCGACCGTGACCCGCCTTTGTTGCCGGTTGGGTGGGATGGGTTTTTGTGTGGTCGGGACCGAGAGGAGAGTCGGTGAGGATTGAATACACGCCCACCCATTCCCGAACCCAGGCAAATACCTCTCCCTACCCCAGTCACTCCCTCAATCCCTTTGCCGCTCCTCGCGATTCGCTTGTTTTCAGCGGCAACTCTTTCCGGAAAATCCAATTGAGTCACCGCCGCGTCTGCCGCTGGCAGATTGCCTCGTCTCACATATCGTGTGTGTACTTGGCCCCGGCTCGCTGAATGCGTCTCTAAACTCCTCACCTCCCACCGCTCCTCCACACCCTGCATACGACTCCCTTTTTCCGCCTCCTCGACCCTCCTTTTTCATCCGCCTCTACTCATCCTCATTGCGTCACCTGTCCCCTTTCTCTTAACTTCCCCTCGGCATTCCCGCGTCGACGTCCGAGCACAGCGGTGTATATGCTTGCATACACGTATTGCAGGGGCGTAAGTATTATGGATTCCTTTTCGCCTGATCTCAGTGAAAGTGACATGGTGTGAATTTACTCTTTCGGAAATTTCGTTGAATGTATGAGCAAGCGATATTTGTTCAAATCAGCTTCCCAATTACACTATCTTGCAAAAATGACGACTTCAATGTATGGATATTTATGAAGAAAGTATATTTTTTCTAGTTAAAGTAAATTATCATTGCTACTGGCACGATTGCTAAAAATAATCTCAATTTGCATTGGTCGCTCTATTACCTACGGTAATGGGAGGAGGAGAATACACATGTTTAAAGGAATTAAGCGAGGCAGAAAGTATGAGGGATCAAAGATCTTGATATAGGGTGTCAAGTTATATCGTTCTAGATGACGCTTAGAAATGAAGTGGTGGTAAGCCGGTGTGTCTATTCAAAACTTACCATAAATTGCCGACTATGCTTATAATTACTATCTGTACTGTCACCTTTCTGAAAACAAATATTCCGACTAGTGAAATCAAAACGAAAACGTAAACGAAAATCTACACAGTCGTTGTAATTTAAAACAATGGGTTTTTCATTACAAATTTCAGTCCGTACGCATATCGACTTGTACTTGTGACAGTTATTATGCACATACGATGTGCAAATGTGATCTTTAAGGCCGTAATATTGCTTTAATGGGGGCAATAGAAATATCTGATGGTTTTAGTATTTTAATGCATCAGCTTAACCGCTACCACTACAGGTGATATGTAGTTTTGTAGTTTTACTTTGGGTTAACTTGATATGTATGAAGTTTTGATGGCCTCTTTGGGAATGGATGTATGATTTCATGAAGCCATTGACCGAGATGGATTGTTTGTCTTTTCGGTACTGCGTTGTGGTTGTCGAATTATCAGAGGTACGTAGAGCATCTGAGTATGGTTTCCGAAGTTTGCCATGCACGATCCTTCGATATTCATACGACATTCCGTTACTACGGTGTCGAAAATGGCGTCGAGAAAGAATAGTGCAGGACCAATAGCCAAATCTCCGCAAAAACCAGTCGAAAGAGTTACTTTAAAAAATAGAAGTTATCCTAAAATCATCCTTAAGTGATTTAAACAGTTGAGTTCGCATCAGAATAACAATTGCCAATTTAAATTAAAATTTAATTTGTAAATTATGACGGAAGATACAAGTTTTACTGTTAAAATTATAATTTTCACGTGAAATACACATACCAACCGATTATTTACATTTATTGCTACACACTCCTGCCTCATCTTTCTAGTTTAAAAATGACAGTAAAAATATAGGTTTTTCACTGAAATATGTTCACTAAACGTTGGATCGCCAGTATCAATTATTTCAGTTTCAATTTTAGAGTTCCCATAGTGGTATTGAACTCCAGTGTTTTTCCGTTAATTCTATATATGTATTTCAATTCATAGAGAGAAGTATGCTAAGAATAAAATAATTTCCTCGGGTAATTATTTCGATTTAAATGCACATCTCATTGTGCAAAATATATGTGATAGTCTAGTGGGTAGATCATCTTCCTTGGGAGAAGATGCAATCAAAGGAACTCAAGGTTTGTGAATTTCAGGCAACCAGAATTTTCTAGGAAATCTCTGGCGGCACAGAGGAAGGAATTACCCCACTCTACCCTGAATACCAAATTTTACATGCTGAAGTGCTTAGTACGAATTGAGATCCACCGTGAAATGTCAAACCGGCCGTCGGTTTGCCGGCCGTAATTTTTATCAGTGTTTCAAGGCCTATTTATTTAAATTGTTTTCCAGGGTTTCAAATTCAGGAGTTTTTATTGAGGTTACTATTGGGAATAATGCTAAGCAATTATAATTCAACCCATGCATTAATAACTAGCGCCATTGTATTAATGGTAGAAATTGATCTTCGGTCTCTATTTAATAAATTGACAAGCCTGATAGCTATTAGAAAATGAAACGAATGTATTAAGCTATAAGATGTAAAAAAAACAGTTTAGGTTCACAATGCAATTAACTGCTGCATATTACTTTTTAAATCAGGATACATAGCAGAAATTTTCTGTGGAAATTAATATTCGCCAAACTTTATAAATAAACTCAATAAATGCTTCCATTTATATTTGAAAAGCTCCATTTACAAAGCGATTATTAACCCGCTGTTTATATGAATCACTGTGGGTTTGTTTTATTAGGGATCGCCGTTTAGTGTTTTACTTGAGTCTAAACCTTAGTACTATTGTGTTTCTGAAAAACAAGAATCAGCCCTGTGGTTCCAATTCCAGATGCATCCAAAAAGGAGGGATGAAAAACCCATCTCCCTATTAATGGTGACACGATTAGAACCTCTTTAATTCCTCATGATAAAAGTAGCAGCTTTTCATGGCCTAAATTTGAAGAAGAATTTGAATTGCACGAAATCGGTCTCAACTTATTTTTAGGAAAAAAATGATGCATCATGCATTTTGCAGCTGAACCACTCAATTACAAGCACGCGTAATAATGGAGGAGAAACCGTAGAAAGAGTCGGTAGTTTTTATGATGGAGCAAAAATGCACCCGCGCTATTTTTCGAACGTATTTTGTCGAAGCGATAATAAAGTGTCCGTTTTTATTAAAAAAACCCATCATAAAATGTATTCTAACAAAAATTGCGCCTCTCGCCTCCCATTACGTACCTATATATCGTGAATCAAAGCCATAATATTATCAGTAATTATCCCTCTCCCTCCCCTTTCTGGGAAAATACGTCGATAAATAAAAAGTAACGGCGCACCGCACCGGGCATCCATAATGAGCGGCCAGTATCCTCGCACATTCACTTCCCATCCTCCGGGTCCGGCCCCGTCGTTGTCGTGAGAGGCGGTAGCATGGGTGCGCGTGGAGTGTGGCCGGATGACTGCGACGTCCATTGACGGCGGATGGGATTTTGCGCGAGTCGCGAGCGGAATAATCCAATTGGCTTAATTCATTGTCACCCATGCCCACCCCCCTCTCTCTCTCTGCATTACCCCCTTCTGTGCTGGAAATCCCCTTCCAACATCCGTTGTGGCTTTGCAGCGTCCCCGCCTACCTCTTTTAATACCTCCCCCATGGAATATCTCTCCTTCTTTCTCTCTCTCTCTCTCCCGTTATCCTCTCTAATCGGATGGTTCCGCATTAAATTACTACCTCTCCACTTTCCGTACACTTTCTCCCCTGCCACCTTAAAAACCTTGGTTTCGTCCGCTGGTTTTTGTGCACGATGGCTCAAGGTGTCCCGAAACGAAAACCATATCCTCGTACTCTGTTCATTATTGAAGATTTCCGGAAGGGTGAAGGGATCCTTATTCTCTCCGTGTCTTGCTTGATTGATTAACAATGTGTCTGGGAGATAAGTTGTCTGGAAGCTAGATTATCATTAGTATATTTTCCTGGACAGAATGTTGGATTGATTCCATATTTGGGGTATTCATAAGGAGGCTTTTGAATGAATAGCCGTGGATGACTCTTTCAATGCTTCAAGTATAAAATAAAGAAGGTTTCATGTACCGTTAGTAATAATTCTAAAGTATGTTTTAATTCTGTAATTGCAGTAGTAAGAATTTACTAACAATAACTTAGCCCTCGTAGCTTAGCCTGATTGTTTGAAATTCTAAGGAATCCTGGGAATCGGAAATATCGGAACGAATTTGTTCGTCCTATGGGCAATATATAATTGTACGTAAAAACGAAAGATAATAAAGCCTATGTTCAATCGCCCCAATAGCCTCAATCACCATACCCCGTATTATAAAAGAAATGAATTACTTTAATGGTAAAACCAAGTGGGTTAATTATCGTTCGCGTGATGGCCACTGATCCAATATTTGTGCATAACCGATTTTACTTTTAAGTTTCACAAGTAAAATATTTTTCTGACGTCTCATTACTAGGTAAACAGTAAAAAGTCGTTCATTTTCGACCACTTGTTAAGATTTTATCCAATATCATACTCAATTCCTTTTCTTAAGTAATATTTGTAGAGCGTTTCTGCATTCTGTAACTCTTATCCTAAATTACATCTACCGACAGTATCAGGCAATAGTAGTTGAAAATGAAAAATTTACCCAATAGAAGAGGAGTGGCAATGGATTTTTAACTGAAGTTTTTCACAAATTTATGTTTCAGCTGTCTAAGGTCTTCAATTTCGTGAAGCATAATCTATGGTTTCAGAAAATCTTTAGTACATACCAAAATACGATTTGCACTTCGAATACTGTTAACGATTCAGGTACTGAATAACGATGAATGCTTCTGTTAAGATTTAATTACTTTCTAAGTTTCCGTTAACAGCACGAAATGGCTTTGGTCATGCTAGCAGTAAAATAATAAAATCAGGTAGGGTGTCACGTTGTGTCGTGCTAGATGAGTCTTAGAAATGTAGTCGTAGCAATGTCTCACTTGATAGGAATTGGTGTGGCCTCCTTTTTTGATGTCAAAATGAGCGTTATTTCTAAATACTCGGGGATTTTAATTCGTTGTTTGCCACTGTGTGAACGTAAGTATAATACATGTGTTTTGGGAAATTTCGTTCTCCATATTGGACCCAAATCTCAAGCAAATTCTAGATGAACCCATTTTTCCTGATAATGGGTGCGACTGACTTCGATTCTCAAGTTTTTGCATTATTAACCAGCCTTTTGTCTCATGTTTTACCCTAAGGAAAATATAGCCCCATTCCCGAAAACATTCCCCTCTCCCTGCGGAAGACGCGATTTGCCGGACATGGTCCTTCATCAGGGAGAAAATTGACATGCGAGGCACGTTACTCTCCGGGTATAGAGTTCCTCTCTATTATATTCCTTTGCAGACCTAGCGGAAACGGAGTAATTACGTAATTAGGTAAACGAGTGCCCCAACAAACAGACGCGACTCCGCCACCCAACCTCAAGACTTCCCGGATAGACAATATTTATTTACTGCGCCAACCGCACCCGATTTCCGAAATCTCCTAATCCTTTGGAGACTCCCTCCCCCCTAAAGCCTCTGTCTCTTTATTTTTGCATGCCCTTCCCCCCTCTTCAGTCCCCTAACGGAACGACATCTGGTCCAGTGCCAGGGGGAATACATCTCGACCCATTATTTGGAGGAGAATGGCCTTTGAGATAGGGAGGGAGAGAGAGAGTAACCACAGGGATACTCCGTTCGCCCTCCTATTCTATCCCCGCCCCAGAAAACCACCCACTCTCCGAAGCCTCCCCTCCGACCGCTTTCGCAGCTGATGACTTCCAGAAAATGGGACACATGACGTTCATGACGCGCCAACCCCCCTTGACCTTCCCTTCATGTCGAGGGGTCGGATCGGAACGAGGAATAGGGGGTGAGAAAGATGGAGCTAGGGGGTGAGGAAAGGGTTCCCTCCTGGAGTGGAGGCAGCGTTTGAAGTCCCCGCCCTGACGAATCAATTTCACCTCGACACTCGGAAAGTTCTTGGGGTCGAAACTCCAAAGGGGGCGGGTGTTGTGTGAAGCGGGCGTTGTGCGAAGTTACGCTTGAAGTGTTATGGCTTCGGTTGAATTTTGTATGAGAGCGGTGTTGACGGAGATCGTTTCAGTAACAACAAAAATCGACTCTCCTATGGAAACTAATGAAAGCCATTGGGAAATTGGAAAGCAGTTTAATAAAATGAATGCCTGAATGACTCTGAATGGCTGAATGGAGAGGGTTCACTCTTTGCCAACGTACACAAATAGAAAAGATAAAGCAATCAGTTATCCTCTCCGAGCATATTGAAAACGTGTAAAATAGGCGGGTTTCGTATGAACTTTCCTTTCTTCCTCGTGTGCATTGTTTTGAAGTGACTATGATTTATACTGGATTTTTAATTTGTTTTACTGGGTTTTCATTTGTTAGGTAGAATTTATTAACGACGAGTAATCGTTTTGAAGATTCCTTTGATCCCGACGAAATTGAATGTCTCCAATGTTAATTTCTTGGCTCTTAGAAAAGTACAAACCAATCGACTTTAACGTTAGCCATAAGTACTAAGCGCCTCATTCCAATAATAGGCAAAATAAAGTGAGAGTGTAAGGAAATTTAACTGCCGAACCGTATGCATAAGGAATCTCCTTTTTACTATACACTTCGAAACCACAAGAATAGGGAAATATCATTAAGTAGGATTATGTACAAACATTGGTTTATAGTAAAATAATTAACATTCGGGAACTCAATTAATCGTCCGAAAGATTGAACTTTCAGAATGTTAGTAATAAAGCCAATTACTCTAATTGCTAGTGACATAGCACCTCCTGCCACTCGTCCTCGTGACAGCTTGTAAGGTAAGATGTAGATTTATTTGAAGAACAGTTACATGGAATAACGTTATTAGTCATTTATTAATATAGTAGATTTTATTCTCATTTTTCCATCTGTTTTAGAAGATGAATGGATTCACACATTCCTAAATTATATGGTAGAAATAAATAATACGAGGGTTGCTATTTATTCTTTAAGCCTTGACAACATTAAGCGCTTTAGGCGCCATCTGACGTTTCCATCTGAAAGTTTGAACCTTTTAACGCTAACTTTCTTCAGAATATTTAGTCGTTTGATCATAACTTGTGTTGTTTACAGTGACTCGAAAATTTTGTCTCAGCGAAAAAATGTAGTTAACTTGTGAACACTTTCGTACGATGTTTTTTTACAATTTTCGACGTGGATTATCAAGACAGGAGTGCATCGATCAACTTATTCCACTTTTGGCGATGACGCCCCATCCTTTGCCACTGTGAAACCCTGGTATAACGAATTCAATCATGGCTGCCGTTCGGTCAGCGACGTAAGTCGTGAAGGCCGTCCAAAATCAGTTGTTATGCCAGAAAACATTGATGCTGTTCAAGAACTAGTAAAGGAAGATCGTCATGTTACTTATCGTGAGATTGAGGCATCCTTGGGGATTAGGATGACGAGCATCAATAAGATATTGTACTAGCATTTAGGTGTGAAAAAAAATTGTTCACGTTGGATCTCGCATAATTTGACAAAAGCTCAAAAAGATGCTCGTGTGAATTGGTGCAAAGAAATGCTCAAGAAATGCAATCGCGGTGCATCAAAAGCTGTTTATAACTTCTACACAGGTGACAAATCTTGGATATATGCGTATGAGCCCGAAACAAAAGAGAAAATTCCTTATATGGGTCTTCCAAAGCGAGCCAAATCCGACAAAAGTGATTCGTGCACGAAGCACATCGAAGCAAATGATCGCCTGTTTCTTCAGAATAACTGAACATGTGGCAACCGTACCGTTAGAGCAACATAGAACAGTGAATACTGAATGGTACACGAACATTTGTTTGCCAGGAGTGCTTGTTGAAATACGGAAAAAGAAGCAGGATCACTCTTCATCATGACAATGCAAGCTCTCACAGATCGGCTGAAACAACTACGTATTTGACTGGCCAAAACGTCGAATTGATGGTTCATCCTCCGCACAGCCCTGATTTAGCGCCAAATGACTTCTTTTTATTCCCATTTATCAAGAAAAAATTCCGTGGCCAACATTTTTCGGCACCTGAAGAAGGCGTTGCTGCATTCAAAAACCATGTTTTGGAGATACCTCAATCGGAGTGGCAAAAGTGTTACGAAAATTGGTTGGAGCGCATGCAAAAATGTATTGATTATCATTGAAAATACTTCGAAAAACAATAAATACATTTTCAACAATATATTTATTTGTTTAACCTAAGTCCGAAAACAGCGATTTTGGCCTTTACATCGGATTATTAACAGTGGAGACAATTACAATGGAGACCCTTGGATTGGTAGCCGAGGACGTTACGGATTTAATAAATAGGATGGATGAATGTATAATTTCGAAACCCTCCATAACGTCATTCAAAGGCTTTTTACTTTTCAGTCGCATCAGTTTTAAAGAGAAAGTATTTGAGAAACGATATGCTGCAGGATTTGAGATTGTTTGCCACTTTCTGTTGGTTGGACCCCGAGATAACACGACCGCATTGAAGAAGGGTGTTTTCTGTGGCCGGGAGAAGTGAAACATGCCTCCCTGGGGTCCCATAAATAGGGTCGCTTCTTGGATTTGAAGTGGCTAATTATTCTCAATTTATTTCACCCTGACGTTCAATTTGTGTGTGCAAGATGTTCCTGGAGCGGGGCGCTCCCCTCCGCAAATAAAACCTGAAATATATAAGATTGCTCATCGCGGTGTAGGACAACGCTACTTTCCTCTTGGATATTCTTAATTATCTCTCTTTAATCTGAAGCAAAACTGGGATTATATTTCTTTATGAGACTGTGATTCGTGATGAGACGGGATATACATGTAGTTTTAATTGTAGCAGAATCTAAATTTTATTTTCGTTCCCCATTGTTGGTTTTTTAAGGTGGATTATTTCGTAAACTTCAGTTTGTATTAATCATTGGTTTTAGACAATAATCTTCTCCTGATGCTGCTGGCAACGAATGAGTGCACGTGGAATTCATACGAACGAAGCTTTAAATGCTTATCCACATATGCTCAGTTGCGTACAAACTAATTTTTTATAAATTTGGTTACTCACCTTTAAAAGCAACTCGAATATATTTTTGCAACATTTTATCATCAAGTGCTGCTTAAAAGAAGGTATGTGCGAACATTGACGTCATTTCTAAAATTAAATAGCGATATCGCACCAGAAAGGATAATGATTAGGCAGAACTCGCATGCAGAGGGCATTTGAGTCGGAAATAATGATGCGCAGCCGGAATCAAAGCAATTTCTCCTAATGTAAACATAATTATCTGCGTTGATGTCAGGCAGCTTATGAAAACCTCTACATATTTATAAGAGAATATTAGCATCTGTGAACATTTCTGTGTGTTTTAACCTTTGGTCACTTGAATATTGGCAAATTGATATCCTTTTTCTGTCCTTTGCCTCGCAAGTCGTCCAAAATATCTATTCATCTACATCTACATCTACATAAGTACCCTGCGAGCCACCAAAAAGGTGTGTGGCAGGGGGTGTAGCACCATGAGGGAAGGGTAAGGGTTGAGGGGGTTGGGAGTTAGGTGAGGAAAGGTGGGGGGAACCTGTAGGAAAAAAATATATATATATACATATATATATGTATATACACACACATACATATACATACATACATACACACATGTATACACATCCTCGCGAAGTCCCTAACCTGTACGTTAATACTTATTGTAATGAACTAAGTCCTGGGGAATTTCGACTACGAGCATTCTGTTCCCTTATCGTTCTTGGAAAAAATGACATTTTAAACCTGTCAGTCTTGCAGTCTATTTCTCTAGTCTTATATTCGTGATCCCTTCGACCGTAATACGTTGGGGTTCGTATTATATCCTTGATGTCATCGGAAAAGGGCCCATCTTTAAATGTTTTTAATAAGTTTAATCTATATTGGAAACGCCGCTGTGTAAGAGAATCCCAACCTAAACTGTCTAACAAAGTGGAGACGCTGCTGAGTTGGTCATAACAATGTTTGACAAATCTAGCCCCCCTCCGCTGAACTCGATCTAATTCCGAAACCAAATTTATGTTGTGAGGATCCCATATACTGGCAGCATACTCTAGGTGGGGCCTGACCAAGGCAAGGAAACATCGTTCTTTCACCTTTTCGTCGCATTTACCTAGCACTCTTTTCACAAATCCCAATTTTTTATTAGCACGACCGCATATTTCTCGTATGTGTTTTCCCCAGGACAGATCGTGAGTAATTGTTACACCCAAGTATTTAAAGGAATCTATTAATTTCATCCATCCCATTAATAAACATTCTCCCTTCATTCCGTGCTGCTAAATCTCTGTACTATCCCATTTGAACTCCATGCACCTTAATCATTTTCGATATTCCCGAACTCTTGATATTTTGTTATAATCTCTGGCCAACTCATTTGCTCCATACATTCGATGTTTTCAGGCTTAACTTTTTGTAAATCCATTATTATTGCACTAAATTTAGTGGGAAGATACCTTGGTATTTTTGCTTCAGTCATTTTCTCCATTCTTCATTAAACCCAGCGTACGAGTGCCTCATGAAAGACTCTCCTCCAATTCATCTTCATCCTCTTATTATTCACAAGATGGAAGAAGGGGCTGCCATAGTCTCAACTTCTCCCGAATAAAGCCGAATTATTACGAGTATCATTATCATCATGAGGACCAGTTTTATCCAAAGCCATAAAATGCTACGCTCCATATCAATTGTGATATTAGAGGTTGGTGTTATAATTATACCTGCCAAACGCCTATCTGGAGACTAGCAGGTACAATGTTTTTAAGAATATTCCAGGTGGCATGGGTAAGTGACATCACGCCGCGCTTGCTGCTATTGAGTCACCCGATAAGTATCGTGAGGTCCCTTCCCAAGTATGTAATGGAATGTCCGTCCATTTACCTCCAGAAAGTAACGACATAACTCATGCTCACCTCCCAAAATTTTAATGGAGCTCTTATTAATGTTTCATCTGCCCACAGTTTTGGATAATAGTTTTATTGTCCCGTGTTTTACGCCATGCGCACTCCCCTCATAATGAACTTCGGATTTGGGGTGACGCTCTTCGCGTGACGCCGGGCTTCTCGTTCCTCCTCCTTCCTGGAATTTCTCGCGATCAAGTTCCAGGCGGGACGACCCTTTCATGGGTCAGGACGTGACGTCATTTGCGAACGGAATTGCCCCCTTATAGAGGGAGAGAAAGAGAGGGGTACACGAATAGGGAAGCGGTCAGTAAGATTGATTACTGCGGTCGTGGGCTCTGATCGTCCGTCGGTGTTGGACCTTTTTAATGCCGGCGCTGAGTGCACGCAATATCGGGTTAGGTCTGCCAGGCGGCTCTCATATATTTCTTCCGGAGGCTGTGGTCGGCCTCACGCACGTGGGAGGGGTTCATGCTCCTTCTGAGGTCAAGGGAATCTCCGCTTCGGAGAAACCGGTTGCTTTTTGTTTATCCTTTAACCGATCGTCCGTAACGACAGAACACGGCGGTTTTTTTTCACAGTCTAACTATCTGTTTATGGTGGTTAGGAAGATATTTGAATGTTTTGATTTCGTTTGAAATTTCCATTATTTCGTTTAATTCTGACGATTACATTTTCAACAGCTTTTGCTGTGCTTGAAGGATATAAAAATCGGGGAACTCTCGCCTTGTTATTTTGGTTTTTCACGAATTAAAAGACTTAGGGAACGTAGCCTAATACGTAGTATTCCTGCCTTATTGCAAACATGCTTTTTATATGAATACATCGACTAGATGGTAGTCGATTTCATGAGGGTTATATTTCTTTTTAATTAACCGACAATTGCGGATTTTAATTGTCGCAGAAACTCGTCTAAAAGAGCTTGTATTACCTCTTCAAATATCTTGCGTATTCATCAGAGTCGGAGAAACTTTAATTCATGTCATTTACCTCGTAAATTTTCCAATGAGTCTCCAAAGCTTATAGCGAGTA
This sequence comes from Hetaerina titia, assembly GCA_037158775.1. Classification (NCBI taxonomy): domain Eukaryota; kingdom Metazoa; phylum Arthropoda; class Insecta; order Odonata; family Calopterygidae; genus Hetaerina; species Hetaerina titia. Next base: position 36,643,431 of record CM073774.1, read on the forward strand.
ATGTGCACATTTCTCAAAGAGTACAGAATCATTAAGTGAAATCTTACAATGCAAAAACCATGAAAGGATTTGTATAGAAAGAAATAGCTCCGAAAAGAAGTCAAATATGAGTACAGAATGAGGAAAAACATTGCTTTAAGTACACCGGCAGTTAAATCGCAGCATTATTGCAATTAAAGAATGAGAAAGTTGAAAATATAAACTCGATGTGGAAACATTTACTAGAAATTTGATGTTCACCTTCGCCTATTTAAAAGAGACGAAGCAAAATAAGAGAATTTCTCGTATTTTCCAGGATTAAGTAAGAGCTTAATGATGAGCATACAATGACCTGCAAAGGCCGTAGCAATCACGTCAAAACGGCCACCGCGGATGAGGCGAGCCTTTTCATCGGCTGAAGAGGAGGCCGGTCTCACGTGCCGTTTCTTCTACTGCCCTCAATCCACTTGCGTGTGATGGAATTAATCGAGCCGGTTCTGTATCCAATTGAGGCGGTTTATTTGCGACCAGGAAAATCCGTTATTTGAATCGGGAGCGACATCACTTGCTCTTCTGCTCCTTTTATCATAATTTGACAGGGGACCGCGCAGAAAAAACGCGGGCAAAGTGATTATGCGGGCTCGAAGGCGTTCATTCTTTTGCTGTAGTGTTTTTTCCCTATTCATAGGACTGACTTGAAAAGAACCGAATGTGCGTATTGCATTCTACTCCAAACGATTTGTTCGACGCCATTAACAAGTACAGATATCATTTACTTCTAAAAATGAAGTGTATCTTCCAAATCTTTGTTCGTGTAATCATTGTTAGGTGCTAATTTATTATTAAATAATTTATTTAAATTAAATTTATTAAATTAATTTATTATTTAATTATTATTTAACTAATTACATCATTTAAAAAATCTTGGGGTCTGTAATTATACCCTGTGACAGGGGCGTTGGGTCATCAGAGATTAATTATTAGAGTTATTGATTATTTTTATCATTTCGCACAATTTTATTTTCTGGAAGTTTGAATTGTCGTCTGCACTGTTTCATACTGCAATGATAACGAATCGTGCGAAGGAAAAAATATCCCTTCTGTTCGTCAATCAATTTGCCTCAACTTCTCCTTGTGATCTTGCCTAGCACTTAAATGCGGGGTTGAAATTATAATATCAAAGTTAGCGCTAAACTTGAATTATTTGTAATTATCTCTTTGTTTAAACCATGCATGTAGCATTTGAGTTGAAATCGATGGAACGTGGGTTACATAAATTAATATCAAGATACTCACAAAAGACATTGTTACACGTTTCTCGCGATTTTTATGCCAATGCTTTTATTGCGCATGAAAAAATATTTCAAGTTTTTACAATTTTAGTGTTTTTTCACACAACGCGGTGAAATGTTACAAACTTATCCTCTAAACATCCATGACATCATCCACACTTGAGTTTGACATTTTTACAAGCTAAGGCTTCCACAGCCATTTCTTAAACTTTGGCCCATTCAAGTTAAATTTAAGGGTACTTATCAAATATTTCGTTTTTATTTTTTGTGACACAGTTATTTGTTGTGGAAGCAATCTATTAAACAATCAGGAAAGCAATAGATAAAGAGTCCATGACACCACATCAGGTTTCTTTTGTCGAGAAAAAATTCACGAAAGTGTCACGACGACCTACTCGTATGTTACAGTCAGGAAAAGTATCCACGTACAACTGGCGTTCATAGTCGCTATTTGTCGACTTTGCCCGCGGCAAACTTTTAGCCTAGCTCGAATCTCTGCCGCGTATCGAGTGACACTGTCTGTGGCTGGCCAGGGATGGCCTGTTTGTTCTCTTCCACTTCCTGCGGAGTTGTAGTCCGCGCCCCTCCCCTCACTATCGCGGTGGTGGAATGGGTGTAGGGGAGTAGGGGGATGAATCTGAGAGATAGGATTGGGCTAGGGTAAGATTGTAGGATATAACCAAGGGGAGAGGGTAGCGTTGAATACGGCACGACTGTGTCTGGGGAACGGATTAGTGAGGGAGGGAGGGAGGTAGGGAAGGGTTGGGAAGGAAGAAGGGGAAAAGGGGTTAATTCGCTGGGGATTTCCACTTACCCTTGTGCCCACCAATCTCTTCCATGTGGGAGTCATGAGTGCAATGGGGAGGGGAACTTGAGTGCATCGTGTATTGCGTATTTTCCTGAAAAACCTCGGGGGGTGTGTAGCTCGGTTTGATACTCATAAACAATTTCAAGCGAGAAGTAGATTTGGACCTGGAAAATCACACAGCTCAGGTTCTACTGATGGTGCCCGGGAGGCTCGCCCGGGAGTTGAACCCGGGACCTCCGGTCAATAGTCCAACGCTCTATTCCTGGACTACCGCGACCCATAATAAATTATACATACGTGTACACACATATATGTGATGGATGCATATGTGAAAAAAAAGCTTGCCACACGCTCCTGAATTTTTAGTACCGAACATTGTTTTATTCACGTGTGGTTACCGACTAATTTGGATAAATTTGGACAGACTGATATGCAAGTTATGAGGTACGCGGCTGGATTTCGAAAAATATGTTTGTGTTTATTCGCCTATCCTGATATTTGCACTATTACACCGTCGGGCTGGGCTAGAGAATTATCCTCCCATGCTGAGTGTTCAAATTCAATGCTATCAGTATTTTTCATTGGTTTCTCAATGAAAGGTATCGCACCTACAGCTTTAAGTTTCCTCCAACATCCGTCAGTCCAGAGGACGAAAATGGTTTCCAAACTCTACTACGTGCTTATCAGCAAAGTGAGGTAAATATCACCTTCTTTCCTATCTAACAGCTGTGCAGGTCAAGATTATAATTATATTTGGCAGTTTCTTCATTTTCCTTATTAAAGTATAGAGATACAAGTATTTGCTTAATTTACATGGCTAAATAGGACGAAAATAGATCTCGTCTCGCTTTCTCTTTCTTTATGTTCTATCACTCGTTAGGCAATCATTATTTAACATTAATTGATTATCAATAATCATTAGTCCTCATGGACATCCGTTTTCATTGATTTTTTGTTCGCTGGGAATTTTGCTGGACATAAACAATTTGTTCCCATGCTACTTATCATTACTTAACTCATAAGTATTTTGTATTCTTAATGATTTACTTTGGTGAAACGCATACCATTTTCGAATTAGATCTTTATCCGAAGTTATTTTAATCGTAGTCGGATTAGAATTTACATAGTCGATTAAATGTATGCATTTGTAATAATTTGCTAATTTTCGTCATTTTTATTTTTATTAAGTTTTTTTACTTATTTTAAAAACTTATTTTATTAAAACAGATATTTTTCGTAGGATTCACTTTTAGCGTACTGATTTCGATGCAATTAAAATACTCCCAAACATTTCACCTATATGACGCCCCAATGTGGCGCGCCCGGTCAATGAGATGCCAACGGTAGAAACTCCCCAAAATCGCCACATCATGGAACGGACTCAGGCGTCGTGCACGCAACAAGAAAGGCAGCTGTCACGCTTGCTGATTCATGGCATTCGGAAGTGAATGGAACTTTGACCTGCGCAGATTTCCCAGACGCCATGCAGAGCGAGGGCTCAGAGCTCGGCAAGGACTGCAGGAGGGACTAGCAGCCGCGCGATCAATTCGCCCGCTCTCCATCTCCTCTTAGTTCTTCCCCGTCAACCTTCCACCACCGACGGCTTATACATATATATCTTTCTCTCTCTTTCTATCGCCCTACGCCGCCTAAAAAACCTCCCATTTTCCTACAGCCGGCACTTCCCAATTCTACAGAGCGGCTCGGAAATCGAAATAGGTTAAAAAAAAATGAGCTGGAAACTTCACATTTTCGACCGTTTTCCTGGGATTTTTTATGCCAAAGTTCTGGGCAGCACTCATTTTATTTTTCTCCGGTCTTTTTTCTCATTTTTTCCTCTCCGAAACTTTTTGGCGAAAGGAAGCCAACGAATGCCGTGGCATATTTTGAATGGGTATTAATATTGCTGAAATGTCCAAGTAGAGTGTCAGGTGGCTCACAAATCGTTCACATAACTGCCAAATAACCTTTCTGAAACAATATGTTATGGTTAGTTTATAACATAGGGAAGCCATAAGTACACATGAAGTGATTTTCTGGCCTCGCCAGATTTTGTGATCTTGAAACTGTTGCGCGGCTACATGTTGTGTAGATTTGAACGATCAAATGTGAACGATCATGCGTGGTGAATAAGGAGCAGTGTCATAATCCAACGTAATTACGATCGTTAACGAATTTTAAATGTCATTTTTGCATCAAACTCGTATTATTTAGGATAATGAAACAGTTTTGTTTTGTTTCGTCATTAAATTCAATTACTAAAAGAGAGTTTGAAAATCCGAATCTCACTTCAAATGGAAGACATGAGATTACCCATTCTATAGCTTACCAACAATGTATTCCTCACTTACGGATAATATAGTATCGAAACTTAGGTTTTATTAATGAAAAATCATCATTTGGACTACAAATAGATATTTTTTCATTTTCTCCGAAATTTTGAAACGCTCATTCCCATAGCACGCTTTTCTAGCTTAGGGGTGGCCTGGACAATAAAGTATCCCAGTCCAGTGTTCCATATGATGGAGTTGCTTCCCCAAATTGTCCTCTGAGGGAAAAATGTTCCCTCAAATGTTCTCCGTCTCGTCCTTCTCTCAAACATTCCCTCTTGTTTGTTCTCTTGTAATAATATTTGACATTCTACCTCCTGCACTTCGCCACCCTTAAGCGGGGGGGGAGGGATGTAGGGAGAGCAAAGAAGTGCTTTCTTGGCGAGTGCACAGCGCCATGAAGCATAAAAATAATGGTCTCTGGACCCTCATGGAGAAGTCTACTGGCCAAGAGGCCCTAGGAATTTTTGTGTGCCTGGCAATGAAGGTGTTGGTCGCGAGCAAGCAGATGGTAACTCTCTCTTTCCCTCTCCTCATCACCGCGGTCAGCGTCGATTCTTTTAAGCGTGCATTTGTTTACCCAGGGTACCTTCATACAGCCTCAGTTCTGTTGTGAGCTTCCGCATGACTTCACCCAGTGAGACACAACGAAAAAAACGCCGTGGAATAGTGCTTTTGAAGAATATTATCCAATATCTGAGCTAGCTTTAGAGCATACCTTTCAGTTGAAGGTATTGAGGGAATAAACCTAATTTTTCATTAATGTCTTCCTACAATCCTTATAAAAAACTGTCATTTTACATTAGCTTCTCCGCTTATTCTTCGTTGGTATATGGAGAGACTAAACTGGGGACAAGTCATGAGTCAGAGAGAGGCTTATGGAGCCGCGTATGTACCTATGCTAAAATTGAAAACTCTTGCATTAATTTAATCATGCCCGGTTTCTATTATATTTTTAGGTCTCCGTTATAAGTAGAGATTAGGCTACAATTTGCTCATTGTGCATTCTCCTTTATCGCTTATAAAAATTACTCCTGTTAAAGTTTGTTCGCTGAAATTACGAAAGGGAAATGCTGCTTTTGATCAAATATATTTAAGCTGGTCTTCGTTGAGATAATTTGTGTTGAAATCAGGCGTAAAAACCTACAGTATTCGAGCCGAAAGTTGGTTTGATAGGTGAGAGTAGAGATCACTTCCAACTTAACCCAATATTCGTAAAGTAAAATTCAAACATTCAGGGTAGTGGGGCAAGTTCCTTTCATATTTTCCCCGGTTCACTACCAGTTTCCCGGGAAGATCTTTATCCTGAAAAATCCCACAGCTTGGCTGTAATTGAGAATGTACAGAAGCCGGAACCGAACGCGGACTTCCAGTCAGTAGCCCGGCTCTCTACCCACTGGAATACGACATCCCGTAATCGATATATGAATTTCCCATTTACCAGAATTTAAAACAGAACTATACTCCTATCATTGACTGTCACTTCTTTTCTTTGTCTTCCTAATGTACTCAGATGCGTAGGGACTTAATTGATATGTAATTCAAGAACGGCTGAGAAATTATTCATCTACATCTACATAATAACCCGCAAGCCGCCGCAAGGGCGTGTGGCGGGGGGTGTTAGGTCACCACTCAAATAAAGGAATAAAGAAAAACCGAATTCAAAACTAACACATACATGCAAACCCAAATCCACAGTAGTGCATACATTCATGGAAACATCTTATCATTTTACACGCATCTACCTCCCTTCACTCCACAAGTATGCAAGTACATATGCTTAAATATAACAAATAATTGTACCTTAGGATGCAGCAAGAGATTTATCCAATAACGTGCAAGCTAGATTTAAGTAAGTAGCAAATTACTATTCCCGATATTTATTGAGCAAGCCTTCCAGAAGAAGGAAGGTACGTATCTTAACTAGCAGGGATATGGGCAATGAGACAAAGCAGGCTTTTGCAAAATCCTTCTTTCGATATGCGCTCCTGTATGGATGTAAAATTGGACAGTTATGACAAACTAGGGTAGAGGCATTGGAGATGGATATGATGGAGGAGGATCTTCTGAACGAACCGAACTGATAGGAAAGCAAACGTTCAAGTTTTAGGAGAAGCGAAGGAAAGACGTACACTCAATAAAGAGAGGGAAAGAAGAAAGATAAACCTCTTGGCCCACCTGTTGAGACACGATAAGTTCTTCACAAATATTTTTGAAGGAAAATTGCTGAGAAAGAGAGGCAGAGAAAGACTCAGAAAATTGTGCTTCGGAAACTTGAAGAATGTGATTGAAGTGCATGGAGTACCTGAGAATGAGATTTGTAGAGGAGAGGGGAACATGGTTGCAACGACATGGCTTTGCCTTTAGTACATAACATGATTTAGTTTCGTTTTCCCTTTCAATAGGAATCAGCTACTGTATGGAAGGCAGAATTTCCCATCCATATGTTATTTTTTTAATAAATATTATTCTTAAATTCGTTATAATAAAAAATCGAATTAGTTGAAATTCATCATTAGATCATCTGCGGAGAACTGAGAAGGATGAGAAATGAAAAAAATGAGGGTGATTATTCCGAGAAGATATCTTATCTCTCTCTCCCTTACCCGCTTTCCTGCGCAAAACATATTTCTTTTATGAAATCACAAATAAATTTATACACCGCCTTTTATCGCTAGAATTTGTCAAGAAAGGAGTGAAAGGGCACGTTCGAGCTCGCCGGTCAATTTTGTTTTTCCTACTCGGAGAGTTTCCGGGATATAAATAAGTCTCATTTTCATCCCGAAATGAGGAGAGTTATTCATCTCCGTTTATTTCCCTTTTAATTCTCCCTTCCGTTCCCTTATTTTCGTCGGTATGGGTACCTATATTTATCTCATCCCTACCACGCGTCCACCCGAATGATTTACAAGGCGCCGGCTTCCATGAAGACGTTCCTTCGTCTCCCTCTCCCAACCATCTCACCTGCTTTAACTGCGTGGCAACCGCTGGTGAGGGTGGGTTGGCTGGTGGGTGGGTGCCTCGGTAAATATTTCTCTCCCGTGTTTTATTCTCGGGCAGTTATTTCCTTCCCCTAGCACATCACGGTACTCCAACTCTTCCCGCTTTCCTCTCTCTTTCTCTCTCGTTCTTTTGAAACGCCCTCCTCCCTCCTTCCCTCTAACCCCCGCTCACTTCCCTGGGATCTTCATCTTCCACTCCCCACCGCGCACTTCTTTTGTTCCCAGATTTCGAGGGTACGGATGGACCACGAGGCGAAAAGCTGCGTCGCCCTCGCGGCTCTGCCGTCAAGGGAAATACAAGTTAAGTTGAGGCGAGGTTTAAACTGGTGGGATTTAAAACCAATTCTTGATTAACGCCATTACGGTTCGGTATTGGCTGGCTGATGATATTGTTTTCGGTGTCTCTGATTATATCTAATGAGGATAAGACGATGAAGCCCCAGTGAATGACACTGGATGATCATTGG